>RQTK01000061.1:312109-356632 GCA_003991915.1 Elysia chlorotica | reverse complement strand
CTACTACTACTACTACTACTACTACTACTACTACTACTACTACTACTACTACTACTACTACTACTACTACTACTACTACTACTACTACTACTACTACTACTACTACTACTACTACTACTACTACTACTACTACTACTACTACTACTACTACTACTACTACTACCACTATTGATACTACAACATGTTTTTTCTATTTCATTGTTCATTTGCACTTTCAGTAATTATTGATCGAAATGAATGTAGCGGCCCCACTGCATCTCGCAACGACCTCGTTCTGTCTTGTCCTATTTCCTCTTCAGATTGCCACTTGATTCCGGCGCTGCTCTCGTGCTCAAATAACTCATGTCTTTTACGTCCTCCTCTTTGTCTCTTTCCGTTCACGATTCTTTATTACATTTGCTTCCCAAAATCATGTAAATATCGTGACGTGCATTTACTACCATAACATTAAAAGTTTATTGCCGTTCCTAATCGTAAAATAAACTGATGCTTTTTAAAAATCGCGGTGAATAAATACAGTGAAACATTTATACGTATAATGCTTTTTGAATGTATTATTTTTACCTAATTTTTTTTTGTTTATGTTTTTCCAACCAGAAAGTAGCATAATAAAAAGAAGTACCGACAGTTATTAGAACAGACAGTTTCTATTTTTCAATTAAGTAAAAAAAAATCAAAGGATGGAATGACTAGTATGCTGTTCAATATATGTTGTTAAAAACTACTCGTCTGTAGTATTGTGTTTCGAAATTATGATCTAAAATATTATCTAAATTTCACATAATCTAAATTAAAAAAAACAACAACGAAAGAAGCGAAACATACATTGGAATTTTTGTTTTATTTTTTTTCTTCATTTACATACATAATAAGGAGGGCGATCTTACAAATCATTCAAATGAAAAGGACAATTTAAATATCACATTTACCTTATATTGTCCATTTGTTCCTTTGACTTCTTTACCACCAGAACTGAGAAGCCAAATTGTTAGGGTCTCTTGTCCAAGTCGGCACAGTATATACAGCTCTTCTTTCTTACACCTAGCCACTTGATTAATTGTTTGTTGCTTAGCGTCCAACGTCAACCCTATTAATCTATTTTGTAGACGAGTCCCAAGTCTCACTTCTAATATTTTGCATGCTTCGACAAAGAGACAGTGTGAGTATATCATGACTCATACCCCGCCGGCCACACAATACTGAGCTTGATCCAACAAGTTGGGGACGAAAATGGAGAAATAAATTCTTGATCGAACTACGGTTGGGAGACCAACACTTTACCTTTTAGTTTTCGCGCCAGTAGTTCGAGCTCCGCTCTGGCGACTCGTCCCCTTATGGTTGGTTCGGTGTCAGTATAATGTGACCTGCTTAGACACAGTCATGGTATCTCCACACTGCTTCTGTGTGGCAGCACTTAAACTTGTCAGACGAGGTCTTGGGGCCCATCCGCAATATAGCTATATAGTTAATGGCGTTGAACGCTACGCAACAACAAACTAAATCGTACCAGTTCGCCCCCTCACTTAGACGCCGGCTCTAGAAAGAAGGGCTCACAGAATTTTGAGCGGTCTAGGACACAAGTTTTGCTGGTATTAAAATCGACAATTTGTCCACATGTTAACATGTAAAGATTATGGCTAAATTCACGATTTTTGTAATCAATTCAACATATCATCTTACTCATATCACATTTACATTACACCTTTGGCTTGGTAAATAACTTGGGACTGATGTGTAAATCTCTTCGAGGAACAATATATTATTAACAAACAATGGTTAAGTATTAGTTTCTGTATTTATGAGAATCTGGGCATTTGTTTTGGCCAAAGAACCCAGACTTTTCATTTATACAGCTTTTGTGAGAAAGCAAGTTGCCTTAATAAATACCCTTTTACACACCACTCAAAACACATCTCGGAATCTGACTCACTTCATACATTCTTGACTTTCCTTTCACACACTACTCAAAACATATTTTCTGAGCCTGCCTCTCTTCATGCAAGCTTGAGTTGTGATAAGCAGTGATTTAGAACCAAAGAACATCTTGATTACATAGTGAGCAATGAAAAATAACAATAAAAACTCGTATCATCACGAATAGAACATGGTCATTGTTGGGCATCTTTGATATTCAATGATTTAAATGATATTAATGATTAAAAATTTTTTTATGTTAGTAGAGATGAATTTTGGATATGTTATTGTGTGATTTATTCAACATACAAATACTTTACGAGACAAATCTATTTAATTAATACCCTTGGTGTGGATCATCTGCATTTGTGTCAATGGAAGTAAATGAGTGTTACAGTACATTTACACTTCCAACGTATCACAACTCTTTGCCTTTTTCATTATCAATCTTGGTTCGCAATATTTTGCCATGAGGTGACTCAATTAAGTAAGTGTTGGTGAAACTGTACACTGAAAACATACTAATTTCCACTCTTTGCCTTTTCATTAGATATCTTTTCTTAAAATTAAGTTGTCCTGGTGATGACCCAATTAAGATTTAGCGAACGTTTATACTTCAGAATTATCTCCACTTTTTGCCTTTTTCATCGAACAATCATCCTTGGAATTACTTTTTTATGAGGACAACACAAGTAAGTAAATGTTAGCGAACGTTTACACTTCAGATTTATCACTACCCTGGTAACCGAAAGATGCTGGATGTAGCAGTTCCATCGCTGGAGACGATGATGTTTTAGCTGTGAAGGTGACACTGTTGCTGCTGTTGTACACAGCATGGCCGCCATCTTCACTACTGATCGGTTCAGACGTTACGGCGTCACACATCGCCCTTGAGACGTTACTGTGGCTTAGTTTGGCCGGTGTCACCGACTGTGAGATCAAATGCTCGTCTCTGCCATCGTTGGATTGGCTGTGGAAACATCCCCCCGCCTCACCACCGCCAAGTCCCCCGTTTGTAAACCCGAAACCTGACTCGGTGCACGGGTTCGGTCGACGCTTGAGTATAAACTTGAATCGCGGGCAGCAAGAGAGCAAGAGCCGCATGTACACTTTCCTGAAGTCCCTCATGAGGAGCGGGTAGATGATCGGGTTGATGAGGCTGTTGCAGTAGCCTAACCACACAATGGCGGTAAATACATCGTGCGGGACGCATGCGCACTGCGCTTCTATGGCATTTACAATCAAGAATGGGGTCCAGGTGACCACGTAGGCACCTACAATGACGCCAAGCGTGACCGTTGACTTTCTGGTGAACGGCGGGTCCCGGAGATGTTTGTTGGCGCCGTTGGCGGAGGTGGACGTCACGTCCTGGCCTAGAAGTAGCCGGCTCGGTCCTACAATGAGCGTCCGCACGAAGAGTGCCTGGCGCCGCGCCTCCCCGGACACCTTGAAGTAGAGAACGATGGCGACCAGGATGGGGAACAGGATGGTGATGGAGCCTGCCAGGAGGGCGTAGCTCAGGCTCACCTTGAGGATGCACTTGGGCTTGTCCTCGCCGTGCCAGGTCAGGTTGGTCAGGGAGGGCTGCATATCCCGCCAGGCGCCGTCCTCCCCCTTGGGGATGTGCCAGCCGTTCTTGATGGGCACGAACGAGCTGAGAACTGAGAGCACCCACAGCATCATCAGCAGCACGCTCGCTCTGCGGAACGTCATCAGAGACTTGTATCTGGTGGAAATACATGGGGCGACATTGGCGTTGAAGTTGTTTGTTGTTATGATTTGTAATATGATATCAAATTTATCGTGGGCATATAAAATGATCAAATCGCAACTTTTTAAACACTAGAAACATTTGAAGTTAAAGAAATCAATACCGGGCAAGAGTCTTTAATTTCTTTGTCGTTGGAATTTGAATTATAATAAAAAGTTCATCATGGATATATTCTATAATGGCTAAATTACTTGTGTCGACACAACTCTTGAAACACTACAAATATTGGTTTAAAGTTCAAGGTCCATTTAGACTCAGGGGTGGGTAAAATGTGCAGAAATAATATGTTAATTACCCATGTTAACATTTTTGTCTGTTAGTTGAACTTAATAATTTTGTGACAGTTTTTTAGACGAAGCATAATGCTCATACGAGACAGTGCAAGCAATGAAAACCGACTTAAAATATACACAACACATTTTGTTTCATTCTCATAGTTAGATCCTGGTACAAGAAGGCTTTGGTGTTGAATCATATATGAAAAGTCCTCAAAATCTACTTGCTTGTTTGATGTTGTGATTTTTCTGATTTAACTGATTCTGCACTCGTTTCCAAAGGATATTACATCTAAATTTGAAATGAAGATGGGCTACATGCGTAACACAGCAGCATCAGAGAAGAAGAAAAAGAAGAAGAATATGCAAAAAAATCGAATATCCGCATTTTAATTGACCCAATCAATTCAACAGCTGTAGTTTTTAGTGAACAATCACTGGAGGGTAAATTATTATCTCTTTGGCTACGTCATAATCCTGTTTCAAGAAGAATACAACATGGGGACGGCTGTTTCTTGTCATGTTAGCCACTACAGCGGTCTACAACAGAGTTCAGTTTTGTATCTAGCGCTCATTTATCCCTCATAAGTTTTAAGTTTCACGCCCCTCTAGGTCACTGAAAAAACCCTTCACTGATGATCAAACTAAAAAACACGGGTAATATTTAATTAGATTTATGCCCCCGAGTATCTCGCAAAACCTTACACAGGGATGGAAGAAATCAGCAAAGATTCGAACAATATACCTCCCGCTACCAGCCCATTGCGCAAACCGGTTGATGATAAGACAACAATGCTCTCATCGAACTCAAGGTAAAATGCCTTTATTTTGTAGCTCGTTGGGCACGCCAAGGTTTGATTGGATCTGAAGCAGCCAAGGATGACAATGACCTACTTAAATCAGTAAAGCTGATGAAGAATATTCACGGTAGATGGTTCTGTTTAACTTTAAAATAATTAATAAGAAATAGGCTACGCATGAGAGCAAATAAAGAAGATAATGACTTAAAGAAATAATGTGAGTGTGGTCGAAGTTGAAAAAAACACGAAAGAAGTTTTGTACTTTTAAAGACCCCCCCCCCGCCCCCAGCCTAATTAGACGGGAATTGAAAGCTAAGCTAGTAAATAGAGGAGAGGCTAAAATGACTTTAAAAAATCATAGCTATGATTTTGTTTTTGTAAAAGTGTTACAGGTCAACTGAAGGTATTGTTATCAGTTAGATGTATTTAATTGGTCACTTTCAAGGAGCGCCTTTTTCACCCTTTGCAAAGTTATTGTGAAAGGACTGCAACACATTTGTATTGGAAAAAACAAAACAACAACAACAAAAACAACAACAACAACAACAACAACAACAACAACAACAACAACAACAACAACAACAACAACAACAACAACAACAACAACAACAACAACAACAACAACAACAACGAGAACAACAACACAAACCAGCCACTTTTAAATCACGATGCCTATTAAAAAAGGGAAGGGGTTAGCGGATTTAAAAAAATGATAGGTTTAATAACTCTGCCAATTTAAATATAAACGGAAAACTTTGAAGCACTAGTGTAAGAACATTATGTAAGTAAAAGGTCTATAATGAGCCGTACCTTAGCGGGGATATGATGGCCAGGTATCTGTCGAAGCTGATGGCGCAGACGTTGAGGACTGAGGCGGAGCAGAGCATCACGTCACAGCTGGTCCAGATGGAGCAGAAGGCGGGGTCCAGGACCCACTGGCCGTACACCTGGTTCAAGGTCGCGGGGATCATGACCACAGTGGCCACCAGGATGTCCGCCACGCTCAGCGACACGATGAACAGGTTGGACACGGTGCGTAGGTGGTGGGAGCTCCCTACGGCCACGAACACGACGATATTGCTGGCCGTGGTGGCGGCGCTGATGACACTCAACACTAGACCTGGTGCATTGGGAGGCAGGAGTAGAGACAGAATAATGAAACGAAACACTAGACCGTGTGCATTGGGAGGCAGAAGTAGAGACAGGCAAAATTAGTAAAACAACAACAACAACAACAACAACAACAACAGCAACAACAACTGAACACTTAGTGGTTACACTCAACACTAGACCTGGTGCATTGGGAGGCAGAAGTAGAGACAGGCAACATTAGTAAAACAACAACAACAAACAAACAACTGAATAAATAGTGGTGGCTAGACCGTGTAGACCCTCAAACGAGACATGGTACACTGGGATGCAGAAGTAGAGATGTAGAGACTTGGTGATAAAACTCAACACTAGACCTTACACATACTCGACAAGTGAGCTGGTACATTGGGAGATGGAAGTAAAGACTAAGCAGTAAAACTCAACTCTAGACCTGGTAGGTGATGAGACAGAAGTAGAGATGCAAGACTTAGTTGTAACAATCAACGCTAGACCTGAAACACTGGATTACGTGGAGATCAGAATAGTAAAAATAAAATCAGGGAAAATGAGAAAATAATGGTGTTTACAATCTTATTGTAGGTTTCTTCTCGTCTTTCATCACGCCATCCTCTACTTTCTCGTTTCATTTAAGAGATTAAATTTTTGATCGTATTGTTTAACTTCTGTAAGTTATTTTAATAATTATTTTCTTGGTTGTACAATTTATTATATTTTATGTCCCTATAAGCCGACATTAAGGACTGCTTAAAGAACATACACAAGTTGAGCTGTTAGTCAGTCTACTATATAACAGTAGGTTTCCAAATTGTATTTCTACACTTTCTTCGAGATTTACACGGCAAGCTTGATTCTTGAAAACAATACATCTCTCAATGGACGTCAAGAGTAATACTATAATTTTCGGAATAGCTAAATACCGGTACGGTATTAAGGAATCCATAAAAAGCCACCAGGGTGAGTTAGGCAGTAGTGGGGCTTTGCACTTTACGAGTTATTTACAGGTTGTTCAGAAGCACCACTTGCACTTTAAGACTTCTAAAAACTTGTACTTCTCTCATCTCTAGCATAAGAGAAAATTGGTTTCCTTTGAACATCAAAAAGATCAATATATAGTACTTTTTCTCTCTGTAGAGGGCTTTAGTTTAAAACTTATATCACTTGTGTCTGGTTCCCCCTGATTGCCTCCCATTTATATATCATAACTGTAGGGGACTCCAGGTATTTAATAATTCATATGTCTGACCTGATGAACGCCTTCTATTCTAATTTCGTTAAAATATTGGTCATTGGCTTTTGCACTTTTATTTTCATTGGTATAAAGAAATTGAATGGTGGTGTCCTAATGGAAAGGGTAGCTCCTAAGTATATGCTGAAAATCGATTTCAATACTTTCAGATAAGATTATAGTCGTCTGAGTACAACATCATATATATTTCATGCAAAATAGCATTAAAGCGTTTTGCTAAAATGTCAAGAAGCTTGCAAACATTATTTCTCACTTTTTAAATATATTTTTTTCAGTTTTTATTTAGCTATAGAATTTCAACATAATGTTAATGCGAAACTTTATTTAGAGAGCAAGACCATTTTTAAGTATTGAGAAATCTTAAGAAGTTCAAATTCAGGTAATAGATCACAGAGAATAATTTTAAGAAAAGTAATACACGTGTTTTTCCACAGTGTAATAATAGAACTTAATTTAATTTCTATACAATTTTAAATGCCGATTAAATTTTTCTAAGGCCAAAATCAGCGTATGACTAAATAATATTTTTTTTTGCAACATTAGGTACGCATACGCGAAACATTTTCAGCATCGAATAACTGCTTAATTTATTTTCTTGCACACTTTGTGTGTCCCATAAAAATATGAAGCTGTCAATAAAAATCAATGTACACAATATCTAACATGCCAATGATCAGTTTTCCGCTCTTTTCGTCGCTTTCAAACTTTGAAATGTTTGAATTGTTATTGGTTTCTTTGGGGCTAGCGTACTTTGTATTCTGACGATGTGCGTGTGTTGTGCCTCTATAAAAAAACATGCCTTTCTCTGTTCAGCGTTTTTAGACTTCGAAGTCATATGGAGGAAAAAAAAGTTGTTTAAAAACAAGTTGCTTTTCAATATTGTGTAATTTAAAAGTTTGGTCATGTCTTCGACCGCATCTCTCAGAGACTTCTTAGCATATTAATCGTGTGTGCACGTAGCAGAAATTGCTTAATTTTATTTTGTCGGCAAAGATCTTTCCAAGTTTAAAATCCCTTAGGCATGAGCGAACATTGTTTATGGCAAAGGAGTCCGGGAGGGGGGTATCCCGCCAGTTACTTTATAATGACACCGACTATAAGGCAAATAGGCTACTAGAAGGTGCGCATAGAAGGCATGCGATTTACCATTAGACCACTAATTTTTATTCTACATTGTCTACCATGGTAGTAAAGCTTTTTGATTTTTATTCTGTCCTGTAGGTTTGACCTAGAGAGAAAGTTGTATTAACCTACAGTTCATTAATCGCAACCTCTCAGTGATGATGTCCTGTAAGTTTGACCAAGAGAGAAAGGGTCCACTTAAGTAATCAATACAAGTTCATCGTTAATCGAATTTTTGTCCCACTGTAAACTCTGCATTTCAAGCGTATTTGGTGAGCACTAGCAATTAAGGATTCTTTAGGCCTTTATCTGAAATCTAGACTTCTTTCATATGCCAAATATTGACTAAATAATATAGAATACTTTTAATTGCGCCTTTTCTAAACCAAAAGCTTATTTGCAAAAGCAGAAAATGTATGGTGTTTCTATAAACAGAAAACGGACTGTCAGTTTTCTTAAAATAAAGGTCCACTTTAAGTATATAATGCATAGAAAAAAGCAATTACACACTTCACCACAATAATTCACATACTCACCTACAAGGACTTGATACGTCGACATCACCGCATGACCGTAGATGCGAACCCACGCCTTGTTGTTGTGGGACGTTCAACTCATCTGAGCCTAGATACACGCCTCACGCAGTGTCTAGAGTCGATTTACCTTCAGAGCCATTAAGATCAGGGAAACAACAAGCCCATCGCTCTGTGGTAAGAGGCTCCAGGTTATTCATCAACATCTCTCCCCCCTTAGGCTGGAAATACGATCTGGTAACCGACATCTCCCGCTTGACTCTAGCAACAATTTCAGTCCCACAGTTGACATTTCAAATCTGTGAACGGGAAAATGATACCCTTTATAGATTTAAACGATACTGATACTTCTTGAGTAAATGTAAACACATTAAAAAAAATAAACAAAAGGATTATTGTATGGTAAAGAGAAATGTCAGATCTGGTAGTAATATTTAAAGAAACAGTTCAGGTATTATGTTAAGATAAACTCCTCGGGTTTAAACGCGTGCCCAGATTCTCGTTTAACGCGTTCTTTTTCTGTCTGTCGTCAAGTCTGTTTCCCTATTTGGATTAATGACTTTTTTTTTTCAAATCTGCACATTTTTCCCTATTTGGATTAATGACTTTTTTTAATCTGCACATTATACAGGAAAAAAAACCTCATACATCACACCGTTCCGTACATTAATATTATCGGGAAAGATAACAATACAAACAATACAAAAGTACTACGTTGTGCAAAAACAAAAACAATTAGAAATAGTTCAAAGTTAAATAAAATAACTCTTCAAAGATGATATGCATTATACTTTCTGATCTTTATGATTACTTGATTTTACATACATTTTCCCCTATGCATATGAGGCTTTCTTCAAAATTGTTGCACACCGTCATCTTTCGCTCTTCCCTTGGAATCGACATATAATGTTGCTTAAAGGAAACAACGATAATTATAGCTTTCACGTCATCCAATGCACTACCCATGTTGACTGCTTTTGAGAAAGAGAGATAAATCGATCGATAGATAAATAAATGGAGAGAGATGGAGAGAGAGAGAGAGAGACAGACAGAGAGAGAGAGACAGAGAGAGAGAGACAGAGAGAGAGTACAAAGAGCGGTTAAGAGACAATTCGGTAGTGTTGTTAACTACGGTTGAGAGAGAAAGAGAGGGAGACAAAGAGAGAGAGTGATACAGTTGTTGTTTAGCGTTCGACGCTGTCACTCTTTAATCTATTTTGTGGAGGGATCCAAGGCTAACATCTGACAATTTCACGTGCTGCCACGCAGAGACAGAGAGGGGATACCATGACTGCTGTCTTAGTCGATTACTTTAATTAAGACCGACCCAACCAGTAGGGGACGAAATTACTAGAGCGGGACTCAAAAGCTGATGCTCCACAGATAGAGAAACAGAAAAACAGAAGGAGACTAGAAATAGAGAGAGAGAGAGAGAGAGACAGCGAGAGAAAGAGAGAAATAGAGAGATAGAGAGATAGAGAGAGAGAGAGAGGGAGAGAGAGCAATTAAAAGACAAAGAAAATGGGAAGTGAACATAGAGGCACAATTAAAAAGAGATATAAAGATAGATGGATATAATTATAGTAATTTAAATAGATGGATAGCTGAATATATAAACAGTTGGAGAGGTACAGAAAAGCAAGACATAAATAAAGGAAGGCACCTATAAAGTTGTATATGACCAAAAGAAAGTTTCATTTATTTGATAGGTGAAATATTGCTGGCAAAGATAGTTAGTGTTAGGTAGAAAGCAAGTAATAATTATCTGAAGGGATACACATCTTTCAGTAGAAAAATCAATACATTTAGCTATCTGTTACAGTGGTGGTTTCTTATCATAAAACGCTGCTAGAAGTCGGAAGATTAGCCAAAAAATAAGAGCAAGGAATAAAACATGCGTCAAAAAAAAAATAGTTTAATACAGAGCAACACATTTCGAAGATTTTCTCACAGCTGCGGGCTGATCTGCGTCTAGATATTAGAAGGCTTGTGATAAGAGACCGATAGACAAAACGAAGAATAAATAAGAAAATCTTAGCTCTGTCATAAGGGATAACTTGGGCTAATGCAAACGGAGAAGTAAACCCATCCACCGTTGGAGTAAGAAATTGGGTTTAAATGTTTTGATTTCATATAAAAACAAAGTAAGATAATATAAGATAAATCGTTTATTTATCATTTGTGAGGGAATTGGACTTAAAATTTTTATCACACATATATAATAAACTGAACATAGTTACTCTAATGAAATACAATGTTTTGAGAAACAAAAAACATCTCAATAAACATGAGGTGCACAAGTGCCGCAGTGTTGGTCTCTAGATCTCTAGTTGTACAAACATACGATCGATTAAAATGTATTTGTCCAACTTCTTTCCCTACTGCTTGGGTCAGTGCCAGTATAACGTGACTGGCTGAAACAAGAGTTATGGTATTGTCATGATATCGTATCCTCGCACTGTCTCTGTGTAACAGTATTTAGTCTTGGATTCCGTCCATATAATTATAGCCTACATAGTGTAGACTATAGATACTAAGCATCAAACAAAGAAGATGTGCCCAATGTTCTCGACAGTACATAGTTGGGATGGACGCTATAGTGACAGCAGCATAATGAAATAAACCAACCTAAGATCTGGTAAATTTAGAGAGAGGCGTTAAGAATTAATTATCAAATCTGAAGCGGTCCAGATAACCTCCCCCCAAAAAAAACTGCTCAAAGGAAAAAAACACATGCCATGTAGTGAATAAAAGTAGCTAAGCATCTCTACATCTCTCTCTCTCTCTATTTCTCTCTCTCTCTCTCTCTCTCTCTCTCTCTCTCTCTTTCTCTCTCTCTCTGGGTTTAACTTCTCCTAGGTTCTCCAGAGGGATCCAAACGAGGACTAAAGCACCTTGCCGCCCTGTTCTCTCCAGTATCTGTTATAAAATTCACACAAGAGAGCCTTGCAGCCTTTCAGTCGGAGATTGCACACTGATTAGTTGCTTTAGTTCATCATTGCCTTCTACTAAAGATACCGACAGAAAATGAAGATCCTGGTGCTTGGCAATAAAGACCCTCTTTTGACTGATAAAGAAGAATGTATGGATCATTCAAAGTGCAAAGTGTCGACATTATAGGGTTTCCCTTGGGGACATAGAAGGCGTTCATCTGGAAATAGAGCTTCGTTTCTCCACCTCGAATACTTTGAAATGTTGTTTTTGCACTTGGAGGCCAGCCTTCTTTTCTATGTGGATACTCCACTCACAGTAATCTACTAATGCACTAAAGCTACATCTGAGATCATGAAGATAAATTCTTAATGGCTCCGTTACGATTTTTCAAATAGCTTTACAGATATTAAAATATTTTTGACAGGGCCCCGGAAAATTAAAAGACCGGCACTGCAGAAAATTAGTCGTGGTAATGGTAATGATTGTAGTTTGACAAAAAAGAACTGGGATCATTTATGGTAAAAAAAAAAGGATGAAAGACAAAGATCCGTTTTAACAATAGTTATTAAAAAAAATACTTGTATAAAAAACTGACCAGGATGCCCTTGCTAAGAATTAAATCGTCAGCAAAGTATGTGCCTTCACTGAGAAAAGCAACTACAGAGATTGTAACTGCATCGCACACGAAATGATGTTAAATATCATGTTTTTTATAGTGTCAGTTAACAATATCCAACCAGTCTAACATGTGCCGGGGAAACCTGTAGATGCGGCCCTGGTTCACAGCATAATTACAGCGGTGCAAGCTCTGGTCGCTGCCGAGAGTTCCTTCAAGTGGGGAAATTAATAAGTGCTAAAACTGCCATTGCCATAAAAAATAACAGCAGCACCTCGATAGCAGAGTGCTCAGCGACAATATACAATGTCCAGATTTTCATAGAAAGACCAACGCTGGAAAGTTTAGAACACATAACAACTTTCTTGTGTAGATATTTTAGAAGCAAGAAATCATTTAAGAAAACATTAAATTAAAATCTGATTCTACAATGCATGTTTTTTTTTATTACCAATGAAAGTAAAGTACATGGTCCTAAAATAACGAGGCAAATGGTGACTCTAAATAACAAGATCAGGGGCTGAAAATAGGATTGTCGCAACAGTAGTTTTGGAATGACCAACCTATAGCATCCTGAACATAAAAAAAGGATGTGGAAAAGAAAAATACAAAGACTCAGTCTTCCTCCCTATACAGCCCGCAAATGAAATAAAGAGTATACATTTGGATGATATTGGAGCGGAAAAATGAGGAAGTGATTGTTACGAAGCAAATAGGCTGCGATTCAACATTCAGTAATGTGATTGATGCTTGTACTCGTATTTAAATTTAATCCATCGGGGCGAGACTTCGCAGAGTAACAGGGGGATAATAATGAGCATATGGAGTATAGCATTGATGAATATGTACACCAATGCTTAAGTGAAAGAACCGTTTCATGCATGTTTACAAACGGTTTGCTATAACATTATGCAGTCTGCAGTTTATTATCTAATTGTAATATTCCTGTTATATACGCTGTAGAAGATAGTGTCAGGGCGCAAGATTATACCGCCAACTACAAACATGGTACCCATATGACTTAGACAAAGTGTGTAATATCTAAACATCAAGGACACACAGAATACTATGAGATTAGTACAATTGCCAGTAAATTAACAAAGAACTGTGCATGGTTTTGCACTGATGGTCTTAATAAATACATATTATATATATATATATATATAATTCTACAAGGTCCATACTGAAACGTGACCATTCGGCGTTATAAATACCCACGGTGCCCCAATTGACGTGATCTGGTCCTAATCTTTACTAATAAAGGACACAAAGCCCATCTCTTTACACAACCTAGATCTGTGGACAGTAAACAAACAACAAGACCAATCATAAGAAAACGTGATGATGTAATCCACCATCACCTAAAAATATTTTCGAAGCCACTATTTATATTTTAAAAGGCAACGTCAGAGACAATAAATTTACTATGTCACCTCTCTGAAATGACCAAATGAATACTAATTTATATAGATCATATTCTATCTACGTTTCAAAAGCTTCTTTTCGAACAACTGGAAGCACAAGATGCAAAAATAGACACTTTTTTCAAGATTTGTTTTCCTTTTTCTTTTTTGTTAAATATATATGCTATTCAAACGTGTCCTTATACGAAAACTGCAGAAACAGTATTGGCACCTCAACTCAATATTCATCCTATGCCAGGAACAAGATTACAGAGCTGTAGAGTCTTAATGCCCTGCTTATACATAACGGTTACGTCTTGTATACTAACACGGCGAATGGATTTTTTCAGCAATCTTTTCTCGAAGGGTTAGAAAATCCTGCATTGTATAGCAACATATGCTCTACCATTGGTACCGATTTGTAAGATATAAAGACGGAGTTAGCACTTCCTAGGCTTATGAGGGGAGAGTTGAGTTGAATTGGTTTAGCGTTCAACGTCAGTACAACATAGGCTATATTGTAGACGGGTCCCAAGACGGACTTCTGACAATTATACGTCTCATGACTCCTGTATCAGCTGCTCACTTTAAACTGACATCGGCTGTTGAGGGGAACAGACTGGCGCGAATGGTAAAACGTTGTTCGGCCTATCGAGAGGTGCCGTTTCGAAACTCACTATCGGCAAAATTTATTTGCCCAATTTTGTCCTCTACTGGTTAGGTTGGTTCAGTATAATGTGACAGACTGAAACTGAAGTCAAGGTACCTACGCACTATCCCTTAATGGTAGCATGTAAATGCGACAGACGTTTGTCGTGGGACCCGTCTACAATATAGCCTTGCTGACGATGTAGACGAAAATAAACCAACTGTCTCACTCGATTTTAAGGATGATCAACTAAGAAGAAAATATTTAATGCTTTCTAAAAACATACCAACCTCACTGTGCTAAAATATAATACAGTTTAAATACTACGGTACCAGTTTGGTGTGTAATAATAAACATAGGAAACAACTGTAATGTTTTTATTTGGGTCCCTTCAGTGACGTAACCCTATTTGTGTTACTAAGCCCGGTTTTTTATCGTTTCCGAAGCACAATGATCAATGTTCATACGCCGTAATGTTAATGCGTCCTTCGAAACCAAAGTTTCTGATGATAACACAATTATCTAGTCGGACTTGGGTAAGAGTTTTAAAACAAAATCAAACGGGACTATTTGCTCTACCATTGTATTTGAATTGAAAAACTGTTTTACAATTCTAAGTGAACAACATCCTGCGTTTCAATGGATTCATTTTATCGAAAAGCTCTGATGTGTCTGTCCGGCAGAAAAGTGAGCCCAACTATGGCCTATATTTTAGCAGTGAGCAAACACAGAGACTGGCGTTTTGTTGGATTCTTAGTAGAAACAAAATTGAGAGAAAATAATGAGAAATAAATTTAACAGCGCTGTCGACTATTTACCCAAACAAAACACTGGTTAGCTCAGTTTCCCGTTTGAAATTATCTGGAGGTTAATTATTTTTCGCGTTAAAAACAATGTTGTAATTCTGAGCTTATTCGTGTGAATAGTAATATAGACAATTCATAAAAAAACAGCAACTAGAAGTTAAAATTGAAATTGAAATTCTTTATTCAGTATTCAAAGCCATTGTCCCAAATTACAAAACAGTGTAACAGTTTTAACAAAGACGTTCTATTGTGAAAATTTTAAAGATAAACATACTAAAGATGTAAGGAAACTCAGTACCTTCTGAAAGAGTTTTTTTCTAAATTAATATACAAACTTTCAGATCAGCAAGTTTAAGTTGTATGTAAGAGTAAAAATTTAAGAATGTCTATTCCTGAAAATCATTATTTCTTGCATACAATGTCTTTCTTCTTCTTCTTCTTCTTCTTCTCGTTCTCCAACACTCTCTTTAAATGCTGATCCCAGCCTGGGCAATGAAGGCTACCGTTTTCTCTAGCTCAGGAAGGGGCCCGTATAGCTTCGTGTGCATGTCTATTCTCTCCCTCCAGATGGACTGTCTAACATTGCTGTATATCCTGCAATCCTGTAGCACATGTTGGGCTGTTTCTGCTGCCTGTCCACACAAGCACAGATCTGTTTCGCCGACTTTAAATATCTTGTGGACGTGGTGTTTTAGTCGGTTATGTCCAGTCCTGAGCCTAAAAATGGTGGTTTGGCCCCGTCTGCTTAGGCAGTACACCCCGTCTTGCGTGTTGTATACAGGGTGACTCTTTTTCCACTTTTTGTTTAGGCTGGTTTTGATTATGGACTTTACTTCTCTGTATGTGAGGTCACTTTCAATCTGTTCCAGTACTGACCCTTCCTTTGCCAATCTGTCAGCCCGTTCATTTCCCTCTACCCTGCAGTGGGCTGGGATCCAATGTCTTTCTAACAAAAGTTATTAAATTTAAAATTGTGTGAGGACATTTAGTATTAATTTTTAGTAAGAAGCAGGCTTTGACATTAATTTTCTCGAATATGCAATTAAGAAATAGGTTTAAAAAACCATTCGTATTTCACTTACGGCTTGGCAAAAAAGAGGTAATGAAACTCATCGTCAATATCTTCCGAGGAGCACCTATTACATCTTGTACTTTGAACGACTCTTATCCTGTATAAATTATTGCATCCAATCACCGAAAGGAGAAGGAACCCCAAACTGAACTGAATTGAAATTATTGTCAATAGGTAGACTGCGAGTTCTAAAAAGAGCCAATAATGTCGGCATCTTAACAGAGGAAAATATAAACAGTAATAATTAACATTGATCGAGTCTTGGTAGTAGTAGTAATGGTAGTAGTAGTAGTAGTAGTAGTAGTAGTAGTAGTAGTAGTAGTAGTAGTAGTAGTAGTAGTAGTAGTAGTAGTAGTAGTAGTAGTAGTAGTAGTAGTAGTAGTAGTAGTAGTAGTAGTAGTAGTAGTAGTAGTAGTAGTAGTAGTAGTAGTAGTAGTTTATGTGGTATAAAATATAATACTGATTATTTATTGAACGCTATTTCCAAGAACCTAAGTTAATTGAGCTTCTACAAGCTTAAATTTCACTCCAAATGGATAAAAACAAATGAACATTGTTGTTATTTTGCAAGGGAATTGAAACCTCTGGAATGCAGCGGCGTCTTTTTTATCCTTTAAAAGTCGTTTCTATCACCAAAAATAATTGATAGTTATCTCTTACTTGGATACGATGTGTAAATGTTTACCGAGTAAAATTGACCCTCTGTAATGGAATATCGAGCAGTTTTGATAAAACAGTGTACTACATGTATTTAAATACGGCTAAAAAGGCTTTTTAGGGGAAATTGATATCATAAGCCTGGACATAATAATCATGGAGATGCTAGCAGGAGGATATCGATATGTTGGTCTGTTTGAAAACCGCCTAATTGGTGCTACTCGTATCTCAAGCGATAAATACGATATTTAGATGCTCATCGCCCTATAGTCTGGTCTCGTCCATGAAATAATTTATAAGAAACCGATCCGTATTTTCATGTTTAAGTTGGAGCAAGAAAAGAACATCAGAAAAAAACAACAGAAAAAAAAAACAACAGAAAAAACAACAAAAAAAAAACGTCTAAAGTCTTAACGAAAAAAAAGCAAACTGAAAAAGATATCGCTCCTTTCACTATAATTACTATCCAGCCATGCTTTTTTTCTACTCAATACGTTCTGAAAATGTACGATGGTTGTAGAGTATTAATAATTTTGTTCTGAAAGCTTCTTTTTTTAACATATTATCTTTAAAAAATGTTCAAAAAATGTTTGCATCCAATTTCTTTTGGCTTCACGATTTTTCAACCTCAGTAAACTCAAGTGTATCCAAGGTTAAAGTTTTGATAAGGATCGGCAAGGTTGATTCCAAGACACAGAGAGCGTATTATAAATGTTTCCACTAGAGTAAACCGTAAAGAGTTTGACAAGGATGTCTCAGCCCATCACATTTTTGATATTGGGAAACACGTTATCATGCTAGGTTAAAAAGGTAAGGTAAAGGCACGATACAAAGTATCACGTTATGTTCGTAATTGTTATTAAAATTAAATTTATTAAAACTGTTATACGCTAGTAACAGAAGCTCAGTCTAATAGTGCTCTGGAGTAGTTTTCAGGCGGTTTTGATTTCGAATCTCAGCTGGTCCATCCGTCTGCCCATATGAGAAACCAGGAAGTGGGAGAGGGGGTACCCAGAAGTTACTTTAGCAAACAAAACTTCGACAGAAATCTAAATTGATTAGCAAACATTATGCTTTTTACGTGTATCCTAACTAGTGGGTTGGAAACCTACTAGAGAGTAAAATTTATTTGTCATTTCGTTCCCATCTTTATCTAAATTAATCCATACACACCAGCAAAAATTGTGTAACTTATGTTTAAAAGAAAAGTTACAAATACTTATGAAGACACCATCGTTGATCCAAAGAAAAGATATATTCTCACACTGCATACATTAAAAACGTTTCGTCAAACGCAACCAAAACACAAGTCGCCTGACTAGAACTTAACATAGCTTGAAACTCCGGAGTCGCGACAGGTAATACATTTAAAAAATCTATCTATCTATCTATCTATCTATCTATCTATCTATCTATCTATCTATCTATCTATCTATCTATCTATCTATCTATCTATCTATCTATCTATCTATCTATCTATCTATCTATCTATCTATCTATCTATCTATCTATCTATCTATCTATCTATCCAAGTATTATATCTATCTTTCTATTTTTGCATCTGCTATGTTTATCTAGGTGCGCACCATAACAATTTTCAAATTTTAAATTGAGAAAATCCTTTTTTGAAAATGTTAGCCCAGAGCAAGCAAACCACATTTCATGTTAAGAAGTTCTAGCGAATCAACAAACATTTAAAAAATATTGCTCAGTCTTATCAGAAAAAAGACGCTTTATCTATAAAGGAAAAGGGATAAGAAGGACGCGTGGATAAACATCGCTTGCAGCGCATTCCAAACAAAAGAAAACAAAAACTCAGTCTCTTTCAATGCAGCAGATTCTAGAGCTTATTCAAGCAATTAGGAAAATGAAATATTTGCCTTTCTTTTCAATCGATTTGTTTGTTTTATTTTTAACTGGTATTTTTCGAAAACTTATTTGGAATTGATTTTTTTATACTGGTTTTATTATATTTAACGCAGTTCCCTCTTTTTCATACAGCAAGCTTATTTCGCCACATCAAAATGTCAGTTTTAACCCAGAAAGATATCTGTTACATAATCATCTTATATGCTGCTATATTTCAGGAAACACGATACGCCTACTATCAGTTTTATCAGTTTTTTTTAGTAATTTTTCTGCCAGTCAAACCTGTTTACAAATCGATAAGAAATGTATTTTTAGCGTATTTCTTTTTGGTGTTCTGTAAAATTTTATCTTCCATTAATGTGATTTTCCTCTTACCTCTGGGATTAAAACATTATAAACTCAATAAAGTCGAGTACTGTATCAATGTTGCAGACAGCTAACGAAATTGCAGCGAAGCCCATTTTTAGTTTTTTTTTTTTTCGTTAATTAGGCTTCATTATACTGACTGATAAAGGATAAACGACGCTATAGTCATGTCGAGTACTTCTTTTCACCCTACATCCGGTAAGTACACAATCTTCTATACTGAACCGTATACTTTTCAACTCGATGTGGCTCAACGGAAAACTCGATGGGTGTTCATTCAAATGCAATACTTACAATTGTTAGCGAATAAAATAACAGTTATATACCTTAAAATAAAATATTCAAATCAGTAAAATAGCGTACACGAACTCTTTACAATACCATCCATCGATCTTTATTGCAAATAAAACAACATGTACAAGAACAGCTGACCAATTTTACGCGCTTATGTTTTCTGCTTAATCTATTATTATATAGGGAAATTCGTCAACAAATATGAATTAAAGCACCACCCACCTGAAAATGAAACGCAGACCATTCAATTCGTAAGCGTGATCCTATACCGTCTAATAAAGATTGGTTTCGCTAATTTGTCTTGGTTCTCTCTTTGCTGATTAAGTTTCATACGGGTATTACAATACTTTAATAAACATACACATTAAAGGGAGTTATGTAATAGGTAAGCGCAAAACGTTTCGTGTGAAGCAGTAGCCAACAGCAACCCAATATGATTGGACAATCACACAGACACACACTAGAACATCACTATTATTAAGGTAATGAATTGAGCAACATCATTATTTTGTGTAATAATCATGCTAGACATTAGATACCAGTGAACTATGAGATGTGATCTAATGTACACGTATAACAAAGGTAGAGTTCGCACAGTCGATACTGGCTTCCTGTTCTGTTTCAGTTCAAATGCTTATGCTATTATGGTTACATATTCTTTCCATAATTATTCATTTTCCCTTATCCACGACAGGTAGCAGCATTCATGCGTGGTTAAAATCACTCAAAATAACGGCGCAATCTTCGATGGAAAAGATTAATCAGAGGTTTTAAGAATCAAAAAAGAAATTTCTTAACTCAATGTAGTGTAAATTAGAGGAAAAATAAACTCTCTCTTTGGAACGTCTCCCAAGTTCTCAAGGTGGATCCCATGCGATTAGAGGACCTCAGAATGGGATACATTGGACATAAAGGACGAAATAGTGAATTTGTTCCTTACTTTTAACTTCAGCAGACAAGCTGAATCGTGGACAGGTCTCGAGACCCATACCTGATAATTTTATGCGCTGCCCAACCGACTTTACCGGGAGGGGGGCGGGGGAGACTGGAAAAATAAAGTTTGTCCGATATTGAGCTTGGAAACTGGGACCTGCCGGTTAGGATGCCAACGCTCTATCCTACCACCTGTGTCAGTTTCACCCCACTATGAAGGTAACATTTAACTGACACTAAATACTAAACAGCTATCTTGCGCCCCCCCCCCTCCCCCAAGAAAAAAAATCTGATAGTGGGGGCACATCTGCATTTTCCAATATAGCAGACAAACTTCTTCTTTGGGAATAGTACTTAATAGAAAGAACGGAGGGAAAAAGCGAACTCAACTTTCTTTTTATAACCCGCTATTCATTATGACACGAAACCAAACGATCCTTTTCATCTCAACACATCCAGCAGTCATTGCATCATTGAGACAACATACCAAGCAGTAAATGTTAATATCATTGACAACGACGCTGCAACACTGCAAAATTGCGACGTATGTCGTCTGAAGTAATTTGATATTAATAAAAGTTGGTGATACATGATCTAAGCTTTATTTAATTTAATTTAATATTTAATATTAATTTAATAAATGCAAATTTTTTTCCCAGTTTTAGAACATTTTAATTTGAGCTAACCCTTAACAGCAACATAAGAAACCATAAAACCATAATCACCACCACCAACATCAAATAACATAAAAAGCTTTGGTCTCTTTAGGCATTATTCTCACATTTCCATTGTCAACATTGTAAAACATAACTGAAGATCAAAATTATTTTACTTTATAAAAAGGAAGTAGCTTCAGAATATCAGATGTCACTTTGCACTACGTCTACAAATTTAATTTGAAAAGTTACATATTGCTCGAAAATATAACAAAGAAATGGTCTGTTTTTGGGGTGTATGCTTGCTTTCTTAACGTATACTGCCAGTCGTTAGGTTTTGTCATAGACGAGTCCCAAGATTCTTGTCTGATAAATTTACGTGCAACCACACAGAGACAGTGCAAGGTACTCTGGCTCTTGTCCCAGTAGGTGATTTTTTTTATACTTATACCGACTCAGCAAGTAGGGGGCAAAATCCAGCCAATTTTTTTCTCGATCAATCGAACGAGTGAAGGGGGGGGGAGACAGAGAAAGAGATAGAAAGAGAGAGAAAGAGAGAGAGAGAGAGAGAGAGAGAGAGAGAGAGAGAGGGAGAGAGAGAAACAGGAATAAAGCGACAAAACAGAGAAAGAGAGACAGACAGACAAAGAGACTGATTAGCAGACAAGAGATATATAAGAAATACACAAGGAATGCTACAAATGAAGAAATGAAATAGTAGCGGTGTTCGAAGTTATGTAATACATTCACCACCGCCCTCCCTTCGTTGAATCGGATTTTCAAAAAGCTCAGAATAAAAGATGCAAAATGTGCCATCAATCTTGGATGAGTCTCGAAAAATGGCTTGGCTGCGTTTGTGAATGACAATTCGTATTTAAAATTATTATCTGTTCCGTTAGCCAGACCCGAGAAGGCGCGCGCGTGGGAAAGTCGCCAAAAAAAGGAGAAGAAAACGCCTTGAATAATTTGATTAGGAATAGTAAAAACGAAATAAGATTAAAACAAAAAATAGGCTAGAGTACAATGAGAGTGGAAATAACTTGATCAAACAATCCTGCCAATGCATAGTTAGGGAGCATAAACAAAACAAAAAATACGCAATTTTTTAAGCTTAAAAGGAAGACATTTTTTACAAAGTTAAAAAATAAAACAGTATGGAAAAAACATTGCGGTGAAGTTGATTATTATGAAGACGTTGTTTTATTATGTTCTATTTCTGCTCTTTTTTCAATCTTTAACATGACACAATAAATGGTGAAGCTAACATAACGAAATGTCTTTTGCAGATATTTCAACACAAGACTTGCAAGTTTGATCAATAAGGAATTATGTTTGCGGGGAAGTCTTTATGCAAACATTTCTAAAAGTCGATTGTGTTCTGTCTCTGCATTTTTTGAAAATTTACCAGGAAATAATTAGTGGGAAAGCTATTTATTTTGCATAACATTTTTTAACGAGAATCAATAAGTAATGTAGGTTGGAGTGAAGTTAACAATTGTGAAGACTTTGCTCAAAGTCAATTATGTTTTGCAACTGCTGATTGTTAGGGAATACCGTTACAAGATGGTACTATACTATCAATGGATACTGACGACGAGAACTTTTTGATAGGTGGATGTGAGTTGAGTTGGTTGCTTAACATCCCAACGTATCACTATATAGGCCCAAAAATTACCTTCTGACTATTATATAACGTGCTGCCACACAGAGGCGGTGCGAGGAGACCTGTACTCCAGTCTCAGCCGTACACATCGTAGAACCACAGAATCAATCAGCAGGGCACGAAATAAATAAATTGTGACCGATCGTGTACAACTTACACCCCCCCCTTTTTTTCAGGTTAAGGTCCTTGAACTTGCCTTAAGTTCCACCTTGACAGTGGTCACAAAGAGATAAGACAATTAAGACAAGCGACGATAAAGAGGTCCCTCAGACATGGGGTTTTCTGACCGCTCAGTGCTGGTGCTGGTGAGACCAGGAGAGAGCAATGATTTGACGCCACGACAGATTCCTTTACTTCTCGTCTTGGGTTTCACCATGGGTGCGGTTAACGTAGGGCTGCTAAAGTTTATAAGGCGGGACCAGGACCTACCAACATTTTCAAAACGTAATTCCATATATATATATGTGTGTGTGTCTGTGTGTACTAACCGAATCAAGGCTTATTTCAATTTAATTCAAGTGAGTTCAAAATTTGAGAATAATTCATCCCATAGCCTTCGGTGTGTGAAAGTTTAGCTTTAACTGCTGAGCTTTCTACCGCCGCGCCCTTAGCTTTAGACGCTGAATAGAAGTGGTTATAAAGACATGCTTATCTGTGGTGAACAAAAATTTTCTTCGACTTTTCAACAAAAGTTACTCAAGTTACTACCAAGATAATCTTTGTTACATTTTTTTAAATAAAACTTCATAATTTTCAAACTATTTGCCATAAGAAATGGATAAACATTAAGACAAACATTTTAGAAAGTATTTTCCTAACAAAACAACCCTCCTACAATATTCATTAAGCAAAGAAAAAGTGTCGTTTTTCAGTATTTTACCTCCTTTTTCCGGCAAACCATTTTTTCTTTCAAAGCATCGATTTGTGTAATGACTTCCCATTTTCTAAGATTGAATAGCTGAGCTGCCAACCTATTGCTGTAATACAAATAAGTTCGTGTTTTACTATTTTTGTATCTTTACTTTGATCACTGTGTGAGTTGGCAGTACGTAGTATGCTGAAGCAGGCCTTGCTAAAGCTCTCCTTTGCAGTTAGAGGAGACATCCTATAACTGTTTAGTGTTATACTATTTTTAGATCAGGACTGGACTAGTCCTAAACATCGGTTAATCGCTTTAGGCTAAAAAGATTTGGAGGCGTTGATTTCACTTAGAGAAAGGTTTCTCCCAAAACAACACGCTTGATCAGGGTTCAGGTATCTTGGCATGCAATTTTAATAGCTTGAGATAAAAATTTGAAATTTGTTTTATTTGCCAAAAGGTAAACGCGTATTTATGGTGCAAGGCTTGAGAAACTTATAAAGCACATGCTTTCGCCTTATCTTCCCCCCACAAAATCAACAACAACAACAACAACAACCCCTAACAAAACCACAAAAAAAACAAGAAAAAACCCCACACAAACTCAAGTTGCGAAGAAGATGACATTTTCATATCTGCTTTCTTTCTTTTCTCAAAGATTTTTTTTTTTTCAGAAAAAAATTTGTAATTTCATAACATGAAATATCGCTATTCTAACAATTTATGTTTGTTGCTTTGTTGAATGTCTTCTTCGTGAACTCTGTGAAGGGTTTTGATTGCGGTTATATGAACCAGCTTTAGGCCTACAATTCGAAAATAAACACATTACAATATAGCATTTAAAATAAAACCCATTGTACTCAGAGTCAGCCCCCCTCCCCCCAAAAAAACAAACAACAACAACAAAACAACAAAACAACTAAAAACAACAAAACAAGCACACACAACGATGGCATAAATATTATTCTATTTTGTTTGATACTTTAAGTAATTTTCTTTCAATAATCTAACTATCCCTTTATGACATATAACGGAATAAAGTTATATTGCGCTATGTGTACTCAATTTTTTAGACATGATATACGATGTAGTAATAGTACCCCACTATTATTACCCAAAAAATCAATGAAAAGAACCTACACCTGGCAACAACCTGAATTTAGAAACTTATACTACAAAAAGACACACATTGGAATATTAAAAATCATCTCCCTATACGTTTTAACCCATTATGATTAACTGCTGAAGGGTAAATTTTGCAAAAAAACTGGAAGGAAATAAAAATGTAGACAAAACACTAAAACATAACAACAACAACAACAACAACAACAACAACAACAACAACAACAACAACAACAACAACAACAACAACAAAAACAACACACAAACAAACAAAACAAACAACACCAACCATTTTGTTGTCTGGAGATACTGAGAAGAATAAAAATCAAGTTTTAAAGTTGTGTTACTTATTTAAAACCTTTTTCTCTACATATTATCTTTTTCTCCTTGGGTGTCAAAAATTGAAAATCCAAACTGAAAACTGGGGATATATTCGGTAATATTTGTTTTCCAAAAAAGCGGATTTTTAAAAATATTACATTCGATAATGTTTCCCTCGCCACATTTATAATTATGTAGAATGCCATCACTGGCTAAAAACTTTACCGACCGACGTGCCCTAAGGTCTAATGTTCTACTTATAGTTAGAGGCAAGTTTAAATGACACACAGAAGAAAGACTGAGCAAAGTGCAAACCAGAAGCAGAAGAAAGACTAAGATGAGTTTAAAGCAAAAAAAAAAAAAAACAGAAGAAAGAATGCCAGTTTCGCAGGTGTCAAGAGTAATTTCAACCTTAACAATGGTTATCGAAACTGAGGACAAGAAAATAATGGCATTCCTGGGGGGTAAAGAATGCTGGTGAAAATGTGATGTGATTTTTAATCGAACCAGCCGGAGATGGGGAAAATCAGAGTGCTGTCTGCTATAACAAAGCAGTTTAACTTGTAAAACAATGACAGACCCTTACACAAACATCGATGTATGTACTATATTTCTAGACTTTCTGGAAAAATAACATATTAGTTTTATCGAACATTTGACATGTCTAACTGTTTTTGTGTGTTAATGCATCTAATTACGCCTAAACTAAACTCAACGTGTTTAGTCAATGCTAAAGGTTTACGTAAAAAGTTCAATAGTCAGCGACGTTTAAAAAGAATTATTGTTATTGTGAATTGAGTTTATAATCATGACAATATGCTATTTATTGAAAAAAATGTGAGATATACAACCAAAAAAAATCGTTCTTAGGTTTAACTTCACTTTCCTTTCTTTCTTTTGTTTTCTTTGAATCATTGTACAAATTATGTATATATCGCGTACAGCGTATCTACGATTTTTCTATACGTAGAGACTTACTTTAATCTGTTGAAATAATATTACGAGTATTTTGGCGTTCTATATTCGGAATCAGTCAACTGACTGAGATGGAGTAAGAGTAAATACCCGAATCATAATAAATCACTATGTCGCTAAAACTATCGACGGCCTTCCTCAAGGTACCTAAAAATAGTCAACAGTTACGCGCAGCGAAAATTACATTTTTTTAAATAGTGTTTTTTTTTTTTTAATTATCTAGCACGATTTTCCTGGACGTAAAACGAAAGATTATTTTAGACAATCCCGCATCAAGCCTCAATGACACAATCATGTTCATAGTGTAAAATGATCATTTTCACTGCACACAAACATTTTCCGTTTGAAAAAAAGACACTTCAACAAAACGATTAATCACGAATTTGTGAATTCACAAATTGAAGAAATCGGTAAACAAACCTAATCGAGCGCCGGGGAGACACTTGAACGAAATAGACAAGGCACGTGCCTGTTCAGACATCCACTAGTATTGAGCGACAACCTGCTTACCACACATTGTGCAGGGCAAAACATGCTCACCAGTGCCCACTGCAAGCTAAAGAAGCGGGTGGTGAAACAATATTGATCTTTCTGTTGTGGAAATATTCTTTATCATGAACTGCCTTGTAAAGCATTATCAGCCTCATTGATCAACAATAGAATCTACTCTTGCCAAGTAGATATCAAGTATGTAGATTAGCCTCACTAAGCGCTTAGAATGTTGCATACAGCAATATTAAAAATGGAAAAAATAATAGGTATTGTTACAGTACGCTGAATAAACTATTATCAATTGTGGAGCTCCGATCCTGAAACATAATTATTTTTTAGTGGCAATAATTCGTTCTTTTTATAAATGTTATCCATGTTTACCTCATTCAAAACAAGTAATAAATGTTGCTTTCCTTCTCGCTCAAGGTAAAGGTGATAAGGGAAGAGGATGATGGGAAGAGGGTAATGCTTTGCAGAAGCTATTTTAATTTTCTAGGAAGTGGTATGTTATCGCTTTCGCATTTCTTGGCTGTGGCACAGCAAACTACATTAAAGTCGTCTAAAACCTTGGAGAAAGTAGGGCTATGAATAAAAAATCAACATCGTAACCAGAATTGTCTGTGATTTTATTAATGTCAAAATATTTTTCTGTCACAAATGCATCATAATTTATACTGAAGCTCTGTTAATTAAGCAAAGTTTTGTTTTGTATTTATTGGGTCATCGTTTGATTCGGATAATACTATACCTCTATGTTTATTAATAACTTTAACAATAAAAACAATAGATACACTACTTCGACTGCCTGGCTGTACAAGTTAACGTAATGCCTAACATCTCACTGGGGATGTCTGTAGACAATACTGCAATACTAATGAAAACGTTAGCTTGTTTTTTTAACTGCATGATTATAATCATAAGAGTTTATCAATTTTAAACTAATCTATAGCTCAATGTGTCTGTTTTATTAAGAGAAAATGCCAACTACATACCTCTCACCTGCCAAAACAATTTAAAATTGGCCTAGGCTATAACGTTGGAAGTAATGCCAAAAACTTGTTTTAAAAATAAAATGAACGCAATATAAAACCGGAATAACTCTCTTGTGCTTGTCGTAGCAGAATGCTGTTTTAAAACATGTGTTTCATAATTATCTCAGTGAAAGAGAGAAAGAGAGAGAACGAGATCACAGAAATAAAAACAATAGATTGATAAAAGCTAGATAGATGGATAGATAGATAGATAGATAGATAGATAGATAGATAGATAGATAGATAGATAGATAGATAGATAGATAGATAGATAGATAGATAGATAGATAGATAGATAGATAGATAGATAGATAGATAGATAGATAGATAGATAGATAGATAGATAGATAGATATAATAGGTAGACACAGAGAGACAGAGAGCGACAGGACAGAGAGTGAATGAGAGATAATTTCTCTACAACTCTCTTATATGTAATGTTGCAACAGAAGAACGAAAGTCAAGGTAAATCAGCTGGTTTGTCCTATCCATCAACTAATGATGGTTCACAAACCCTGCCAAAATCTAAGCTCAGTGCTAACCGGACTGCCTGAAACGTTTCAGGTGTTCTCTCTGATGTGAACATGCAAAAGTATTGATAGTTTGTTACAGGTTCGAACTATTCCTAAAACGTTAGGTGCAGAAAGGTTTGGGGTTACATATATCCCTATGTATACGCCCCCTAAAAATAATATCGCTGATCCTTACAAAGATAAATTGTGGTTCATCTTTTTTCCCTTGTTACAAATTTGTATTTCCTCTTTTTTCCCTTTTTAAAAATGTGTATTTCCTCTTTTTAACATAACAGTAAAAAGATGTATTGGGTCGGCACCAGTGGCGGCTTTATATAGAAAACCATGATGACAACAACAATATTGAAAACAATAATAAATACAAAGCCTATAATAACAACGGTAGAAACACGTAGTTCATCCTGAATTCATCTCAGCTCAACGAATGAAATATTTGTCCTATGGTTGATCAGTGTTTATTTAAGTAGCATTTTAGCAACTGAGCTATATCGCCGACATCCTGACACTTTTAGGAGCTGACAAAGAGAGAGAAAGAGAGAGAGAGAGAGAGAGAGAGAGAGAGAGAGAGAGAGAGAGCGAGCGAGAGAGAGAGGGAGAGGGAGAGAGAAATATAGAGACACAATAGAGGGACAGAGAAAAGAGAGAGAGAGAGAGAGAGAGAGAGAGAGAGGGGGGGAAGAGAGAGAGAGAGAGAGAGAGAGAGAGAGAGAGAGAGAGAGAGAGAGAGAGAGAGATGGTCTACTACGTCTGTTGTCTTAGCTCAGCCGGACACATTATAATGACACCAATCCAATCAGTAGGAGGCAAAATCAGACGTACAATTTGCGCCATCGTGAAATGGATTTATGAGCCTCCCAAATAGTACCTTAGAGCTCTACCACTTAAATCAGCTCCGTTGATTTTATTATTGGCTTTTTTAAAACACTAAATCCAAAAATAATTTATATCAATTTGATGATGTGACTGTTGTGTTTTTAACATGACAACGTCAATTTTAAGAGTCTAAGAGGTTTTAGACTACAATTTGTTAAGCCCTTTCATTGCCTTGTACAAATTATCCGTTATAAGACCACTGTGACATAGCTTTAGTAGTCTCCATATATTTTCTACCCATTTCAAGGGTGTACATTTTTGTTGAATCTCTATTTGTTTATAAATTGTAGTGAGTTTTTACGTGCTTGCGATTGATGTGTAATATTTAAATGAAAAGTTTACAAAGCAAAGGATGAATGAAGCTCACATCGCAAATAAATACGTTTTTAGTTAAGAACATGAAATCGTCGTATAGAAAAAGAAAACACTTTGTAATACTCAATAAAGGAGAACTTTACTTTACTGAGACACTTTTTTTTTACAAATGAAATCCTCACCTTTTGTTTGATTTTACTGTAGTATGAAATTCTTGGAATTGGTCACAAAAATTTCGTGTATATATATATACGTTTATATATCATATATATATATAAATGCGATCCACACTGCAATGGCGGATGACCTAATGACGTCTTTACACGGTGTTTCATTTGCTACGCCAGTCTCTAATATAGCTATCGATGAATTAGGGTGCAGATTTGGCCCTTTATCTTCTTCATTTCGCTAAGAACCTTTTTTGGCCGCGGTTTTCGCAAAACCTCTACTATTACGCATAATAGCCTAATGAAAGGCCCAGTGGAGCGGTGCGCTGTATTATCGCCCTTTGCTCTGTGTTAGCACGGACAGGCATTGTCTGCTGACTGCCTGACTGCCTGGTGTCTCCAGCACCGGTTCTATCTGTTGCATCGCCCACACCGCATCATCTTGACTCCCATCCTAAATCGATAGAACCACCGGCCTAATGACCAGCCTATGCAATGGAGCGATTCATTCTGAGGCCGACCTAATGGCTTACTTGTTTAGTCAGATCCTCTACCCACATCACTCGGGTCCAATTTGATGTCATCTGCAGTTTTCTCGGTATAATATATTTTTCTTTTGATCTTTGAGTGTAACTTTCATTGCTTAAGGTATTATACATTCTATTAAATATTATTTCACCGAATATAGAATAGGGGTTGGAATATCTAGAACAATAATTGTATACTTTAAGTATAGTTGTATAAAAATTAGAGAGAACTTTTATATGTGTACTTTTCAGATATAAACTCCTGCAGGATGCGGCATTCAGACATCAGTGTCTCAACTTTTTAGAGACAACGGAATGTAGGTAGACTCATTGTAACACACAGGCCCGAATAACAAGATATCCTTTCCTTAAAAAATAGACAATTCTTCCTGCAGTATATAAATGTTTTATGTTTTTTAAACATTTTTTCTGGGTTTCCCCCAGGTTTTGGTACAAGTCTACAAAAGCTGTAGACCTATAAGAAAAAGATCAAGTTAGTAAAAAAGTGAGAACCTAACATGTGTTTTATATCTCCATTACCTAATAGTCCATAAAAAGACGAAAGAGGGTGCAATAGACAAAATAGACGAAACAGGGAGCAATATAGAGTTCCGCATCGATTTTCTATTGGCGTTTTTAAAACTAATTTCTGTATCAATGCAGCGTGATGAAATTATTTTCGGTTGCCACTAACCAACTCTAATAACTTTCTAGAAAGCTTTCTATCAATTTCCTCTGAACGTTTAAAAAAATTTAAAACTCATTTCTATGTCAGTACAAGATAACAAAACTGACAGTGCAATTAATCAACGCATAGGATATTTTTTAAACGATGTTCTCCGTCAAAGTCAGTCATGTTTTCGGATCAAATACACCGACGCAAAAAAGCGCTTTTTTATGGGGAGGCGGTGGAACCCAAAACAACAACGTCCAAAAATAATTGCGAAGCTCTGCTAGAAATAGAACTCTGTCATTGGCAGCTTGCTGCGTTGGCATTAACAGCTAAATTAATTCCATCCGCGTCTTCTTCAATTCCCACAATTTGGGCCGGAACTCACAAATTGCAGCCTTTTGGGAGCTATTGATGGCCTGCTTGGGGGTTCTCTACACTGACTGCGTCGCCTAAGTTTGTATTCGGGAGTCTGGTATCTGCATGTGGTCGAACCTGTCCTATTGGCTTTTCGTGCGGAAATCCCCGTCTTGACATCTGGCGAGCAGCACTGACTGTCTAACTAAAGCTATGCCTTCTCGATCTGGGGCACAGGGGGAGGCGCGATCATCGCGAGTTTAGTGAACGTATTCGTCATTTGTACATTTAGGTTTAGATGTGAAAACAAAGAAGTTTCATTTGATTGTTTTGGGTCAGAACAAACGAAGTTCCCTGTGAAATTGCCCTTAATTAGGGAGTGGGAAATCAGCCTCGACTTGTTGTTATACCTTTAAAACCCCGCGAACCCTTCCAACTGAGCAACAATTACTAGCACGAGTTGAGCACACACGAAATTCGAGGGCATTCTGGGATAAACAAACTGCGAAAGCTAAAAGATTGCAGATGAATTTGTAGTGTCCGAAAGCTCAAAATTATGTTTGTTCACACCCTATGTCATTAGAAATTAAAATTGTTTTAACAAAGAGATGCATATCTGTGAAAAATACTCACAGGACATCATTATAATATACATTTGGCTTCTTTTCTCGTCTATGCGCTCGATTGCTATTTCCAAAATTTTGTTTGTGTATTTTTATAAGCCACAAAAAATGTACCCATATGTTCTTAGTTGTACATTGTACTTACATATCATTAAGTTTTCTAAAGTAGGCTTAATTTCATCATCTGTCTGATTTTACAATTAACCAAGTATTTTAACAAAACAGTTCAGGGTGCGCGTTACAATTTGCGCACTTAAAAAATGTATTGTGTGTGTCAGATCAGTTTCTATCCAAAACCTCGCTTCTTTAGACTCCCACCTTATTGGTTTATTCTTAAATTTACAGATCAATAATGCTTCCAAAAAAAAATGAGAAAAAAATCGACAGCGTTTCCATAACCTAAATATTATGCACACGTAAATCTATGACACTCAATTTATGCATAGCACATGTTTGTAAAATTTTATTTCCCACGCTAAAAGCCTTTACCATAATAATTAATTTTAGGCTTACCTTCATTATACAAATATTTATAGTCGAATACTTTTGTAAATTAAATGCCGTATAAAGTGGAATCACAAAAAAGGGAATATCATTATTGTTACTGTTTTTCACCCTGTAAGTTTTGCGTTTTGAGTTAACCCATAATATTGGTAAAACTCATTCCTCACATAATATTTTATGACATGTAAGCGAAGCCAATTATCAGCTTCAGTCCTTGGCTTTCTACACACACACATACACACACACACACACATTATATGTTACTTGTTAGATTTTGTGGGTTTCTTCTAATGGCGTATACAAGTTTTTATTGAAAACTACGAACTGTTTGGGTTAACATTTTATTGTTATTATTATTATAGTTTTTCACATTGCGATGTAATCCAGATTTAATATAACCCTTTTCACATATAATTACCTCTTTATTTGCCAATAGTCATTAAAAAGTCAATGCTCCAAATTCCAGAGAATTTGTTTTTATGACTTCTTTTTTCAAAGAAAGTAAGAGCAGTGGAAATAGTTTTAAAGAGATCAATTCGGAAATTATAGTACCGATACATGAAGTGGTCACATAGCAGCAATTACAGCCGTTGTTGCCGTCGTAGTATTAGTATTAGTATTAGTAGTAGTAGTAGTGGTAGTAGTAGTAGTAGTAGTAGTAGTAGTAGTAGTAGTAGTAGTAGTAGTATTTCTAACGAAACGGTGCAAGGTGCGCGTTACAATTTGCGCACTTAAAAAATGTATTGTGTAAGTCAGATTCGTTTCTGTCTAAACACCCGCAATTTTACACTTTAGCTCTATTGGTGCATTCTTAAATTTTTTTGATAAAAATTAATTATGCTTAAAAAAAGAAGACAAAATTTCAGACATAACCTAAGTATTATGAACACGTAAATCTATGACACTCAATTTATGCATAGCACATGTTTGTAATTTTTTTTTTTTTACGATAAAAGCATTTACCATATTAATTTTAGGCTTAGCTCCATTATAACAATATTTATAGTCGAACACTTTTGTAAACTAAATACCGTAGAAAGTGGAATCACAAAAAGGTAAAATAATTTTTGTTACTGTTTTTCACCCGTTAAGTTTTACGTTTTGAGTTAACCCATAATTTGTAAAACTCATTCCTCACATATATTTTATGAGATGTAAGCGAAGCCGATTATCAGCTGCAGTCCTTGGCTTTCTACAGACATACACACACACACACACACAAATTATGTTACGTGTTAGATTTTGTGGGTTTCTTCTAATGGAGTATACAAGTTTAATTGAAAACTACGAAATGTTTGGGTTAAAATGTTATTTTTATTATTATAGTTTACCACATTGCCATGTAATCCAGATTTTATATAACTCTTTTCAGATAAAACTACTTTTTCCTTTGCCAATAGTCATTAAAAATGGCAATGCTCCAAATTGCAGACATCTTGCTTTTTATGACTTTTTTTCAAAGAAAGTAAGAGCAGTGGAAATGGTTTTAAAGAGATTAATTCATAAATTATAGTACCGATACATGAAGTGGTCACATAGCAGCAATTACAGCCGTTGTCGTCGTCGTAGTATTAGTAGTAGTAGTAGTAGTAGTAGTAGTAGTAGTAGTAGTAGTAGTAGTAGTAGTAGTAGTAGTAGTAGTAGTAGTAGTAGTAGTAGTAGTAGTAGTAGTAGTAGTAGTAGTAGTAGTAGTAGTAGTAGTAGTAGTAGTAGTAGTAGTAGTAGTAGTAGTAGTAGTAGTAGTAGTAGTAGTAGTAGTAGTAGTAGTAGTAGTGGTAGTAGGAAAAGTACTGTAAGTAGGACTAGTAGTAAAAGTTATGGTCGTAGTGCATAATGTTGGTTAGGTATAAGCACCGGCAGTTTCAGGAGATGTCGCAATGTTATTTTTTACACTGGGAGTTTCCACTACTCCACCAGTCTGATACACCTGTATATTAAGTTACATGTTACGTAACATATAATAGCAGAGAGCACCACATGAGACCTAACCAGAACCGCGTAAATTTTCTTTTCCAGACTGTTCGATTCTTTCTATCTTCCTTATGTTTTTGTCTGAAATCTCTTACGAATGTTTTTTGTTTTTGTTTTAGCTAGTTCTATCAAAATAAATTCAAAATGAATTTAATATAAGGAAAATCGAAAGTTTTTTGGTGAGGTTTTCCTAATTTTCTTTCATTTATTCATGTAATTTTAATGTGTTTATAGGTGCCCCTGTAACATCAAATTCTGACGGAATAATTTTTTTTTCTATGAACTCCTTATCTATCTACTCTTCCGCTATGTGCGCTTTGTATTTTTATCTAGTTTTTACCTCTCTCTCTCTCTCTCTCTCTCTCTCTCTCTCTCTCTCTCTCTTAATACATTTTCTGAATAGTGAAGAAGAGAAACTAGTTCTAGCAATTACCTCCATAGAGAAATGCCGAAATTCCTGGGTTAAAAAAATAATATATATATTTAGTAAAATACTTAGCGTAAAGGATGTATAACAGATTACGGAAGCATTCTTTAATGCGAATGGGTTTTTGTGTGTAAATATATCGACATATTGAAAACCATAATTTATTTACACATATTATGAACTTTTACACACAACGTTTACCAATAGAAAGTACTCGCAACAATTTTGTTAATTGGTTTTAATACTTAAAATGCGCCAAAATTTGTGCAAGACCAAAACGTTTGAATGTAAATTAGATCAGATCAGACGTTTTAGCTCTAAACAAGCATAACTATCAAATGAGTGCAATAAGAGTTGACTGAGTGAAATAGGTTAATGTAAAATTTCTGTAACCTAAGCGTAAATTGCGGTAGTCCATTTTAGTTTCATCTTTAATTGATAGTGATGATGCTTTTAGTGAACCACTGTCACGAACATAATTAATGACAGGCAAGTGTTGTATCCTAATCCTAAAACATAACATTTCAGTATATTTATGCGTAACATTTAATTTTCAAATACGTTTTTTTGTGCAGACTGATCTTTGTTCAAGAATATCCTCTCCAAGATGAACCCTGTGGTAGTCCTCTACATCCGGTTACATTAAAAAAAATATCAAGGGCCAGAACCAACAGATTGATGCGAAAATTCCCTTTGCATAGAGCTACATCTTTAAAATAAATATTCTGTTAGAAAAGATTATTTACAGCACACACAAAAAACATTTGTAACCAATACTTAATATTGTACCTAACTAGAATACTCCACTGTACCTTAAGTACTCATCTGCTGTTATATCTATACACTTATAAGGAATACGCAACATATAAATACTTTCAGTAGCTTGAGATAAGATGTTATGAAAGTTACTCTCGTATTTTCTTATCGATGTAAACTTTGTAATGCTTTTATTGACTTCTGTATTCGGTAATCTGCGTTCTGGAAACTTCATATTTATAGAAACTACTTGCATCTGCACATTCTTTTCATTGATTGTTACGGTGCGGACCTGAGGCAAAACGAAGGTAATAATTATTTGGAGACTGATGGACAAAAAAAACACAAAAAACAAAACACAAAAAAAACATTTCTACAGCTTAAGTACATACCAAAGATGAAACGCCAATATGACTCACGCCGATTGTAGTATATAGTACAAGATAACTCATTAAAAAGACTTTTAATCCGATTTGCCCAGGGTATGAAATAGGTTCCATATTAGGTTTTAATCCATGTCTTGTTAAGAGAACAGAGTTAAAGTACATGTAACACACACTTTTGAAACAATTCATCACCAACAATCGTAACTCTTTTTAAATTTTCCAAACTCGACTGGTCGCTCCTTATTTCCATTTCCCATGATATTTTCTTCCTAGAAATGAGGCCAGTCATGTACTACACCTGTTACAATAATTATTGTGAGTGTTCTATTTTTTTCTTTTTAATAGTAGAGCGGAGCGCATATTTACGCAATGTTGCACTGTGATGTCAGGTCCTCCCCACCTAGCAATCAGAGCAGAACTGCATTTCTCTAGCCTATCTCTTTTTCATTTCGTTTTCATATAAGACGCGTTGAGACAGTTCAAATCTGACAAAATGATTCCTTGCGCAATTTAGTTGATGCATAATATAGACTGTTTTGGTCAATTGATCGTCACGTAAAAATAGATATATTAAAATACGCAAAGATAGATAGATAGATCGATCGTTAGATATGATGATTAATTGAAGGATAAATAGATAGATAGTTAGATATAGATAGATAGAGAGAGGGATATTGGTAAATAGATAAGAAGACATAATCATGCACCATAAAGAGTAAAAAATAGATATAGACATGAGTGAAAGAGAGAGCGATACTAAGATAGACAAATAAAGAGAGAGAAGGGAGTGAGAGAGCCAGAGAGACAGGGGCATAGAGAAAGAGAGATGAGAGATAAAGATAAATAGAGAGAAAGACAGTGAAGAGACAGATAGAGAAAGATAGAGAAGAGAGATATGGAGAGAGAGAGGGGGAGAGAAAGAGAGGTATGGAGAGAGAGGGGAGAGAGAGATGCGAGAGAGAGGGAGAGAGAGAAAGAGAGAGAGAGAGAGAGAGAGAGAGAGAGAGAGAGAGAGAAAGTAAATGCGAGGGAGAGAGAAGAGGGAAAGACAGAGAGAGAGAGAGGGAGCGAAAGAGGGAGCGAAAGAGGGAGCGAAAGAGAGAGGTGACTCGTAACATGATAATTATAGACGATGCATACCGTTGACTGTTTGATCAAGCGACCGTCACGCTGCGCAAGGCCTACTTTGAGCGATGCTCTGAACTCTGAATAATACACATCAAAAATATAATTAAAGAAGATAGGTTCACCGATATACAGATCGATACATGGAAAGATACATAGGAAGATAGATGAATAAATAAAGAAATAGATAGAAGGATCAATAGAACGATGGTTATAGAAAAGGAGAGGATAATAGACATGGGAGATGGAGATAAATATGAGAGACAGATTGTTAGATAAATAAATAGATAGATGGCTAGATAGATAGGTAGAGGGTGAGATAGAAAGTGACACGTAGAATGAGATAAAGAAGTACATGGGGATACTTTAAAATATAGAAATAGAGATAGATACAGGAATAAAGATAAATAAATAAATAAAACAATAACCGTTACGCTTATTTCAAAGACTGAAAAATAATGAAACGTAATTATACCATTGTAATTCAGAAACACAAATAAATAGCGACGAATGATGATAATTCCGCATTTAAGATCTTGAAGAAAACAATGTTGTCAATTTATGTGCTATCTCTATTTTGTTTAAGAAAATCACCCATGTTTGCAATGTCATCGTAACGTCAGGAGACATTTACAGAATGTGAAGAATACTGGAAAAATGACAATGGCCATGGCAATTTTACGTGCATTTATCAAACTTAGACGTTTTTTATCTCCCCGTTCCAATTAATCTCTTTCGTTATGAGCAGGTATTGTTCTGTTTGCCCTTCTACTTGTTTTGATGTGTGGTCTTGTGTGTCTCTATGATCTTAAATCTATTTCCTTTCTTGGCTCACAATAGCAACGTTATGTACACTTGTAATAATTATTATATGTTTGTACTCAGGGTGGGCGTATGAAATAGGCCCGGTGAAGGCCACACCTTCATCTATTTCCTCACAAGCAAGAGTTTATTATTGGAGGCTTGATACTGAGGTTTTTCTCTTAGCACTACCGGTACATGGATCGAGAATAGCAAGAGCACTCTGAGATAGAAAGGGAATTGTGGAGGGAAGTTAATTGCACAGGAGCGTAATTCCATTACAAGTGTACAAGATACAATTGTGTTTCCGACATCAATAGCCCGGTGCCTTTCTTACAACTTGTTACCCGACTATGCCGATCTATAGAACTCTTTCTTTGTGCAATTAATATGCTTTATAAAATCAGGAACGCCTACGCATCCAATCTGGAACATTTTGACGAAGACCACATTGAATGCAGTAAATGAAATTAAAGGGGAGGGGAAAGAGAAGACGGGATTCGAAACAGAAATTTATAGTGAAAACTCCAGAAAACATAGCAATTAGTTCAGAAAGGTAGATTATAATTGTGTTAATTCAAGCAGGCATATGGATGCACAGAATACAAGATAAAGTGTGAGCGATATAGTAAGATTTTCACGGACGTATGGATACAGAGATAGAACTCGAGAGAAAGAGAGAAGGAGAGGGGTAGAATGGCGGAAACAAAGAAAGAAAGAGAGAGATAGATAAAGAGAGAGAGAGATAGGAAGAAAGAAAGAGAAAGAAACATAGAGAGAGGAGGAGAGAGAAAGAGAGAGAGAGAGAGAGAGAGAGAGAGAGAGAGAGAGAGAGAGAGAGAGAGAGAGAGAGAGAAAGAGAGAGATGGGAAAAGAAAGAGAGTGAGAGAGAGAGGGGAACTATGGTAAAAAAGAAGAAAGACAGTAAGAGAGATGTAGAAAATGGGTGGAGAAAGATATATATATATATATATATACAACATATAATTATGTCGTTACGAGTCTTTCTTATATATATATAATACACATGTATATATAATCTCACCAGTATTCTTCCTATCTAATATCTTGTTTACTGAAAATCCTTTCTAGCTGTTAATAAAGAAAGAGAAATACGCACTCTTGTCACCCTACTTTATGTTGTAACTTGTATGAGATGAAAAAAAATTATGATGCATTTCTATTCATGCTACTGTTATATAATTATTTATATGGTGCCAAGTCATATGGTTATTACTCCGTATCTCATGAATAGTAATTGACAACAGTAAATATGTAATTTCAACACATGAATGTTAAAGTTGGTCCCATTCATGTATCGAGTGGTTATTTCTAATTCCTCTCCAACATATAGATCGTTACGAGTCTTTCTAATTTACCGTGTCTCTCATTGTATTAGTTACTGGGTGGAGCTTAATATGCCTGGGGTAGTAACACTATGTTGGTTGATAGCTTGTTTTGTTATTGTCCAGTTTTAGCAACTCGGCTTTATCGCGGAGAAGTCTCAAAACTAACATCTGATAATTTTATGCGTTGCCCCATAGAGACAATGCGTGGATTATGACTATTATCTAATCCGGCAATATTGTTCTGTAGAGGAATGTGTAAGTCAGGCAGATTTACAGAGTATGAAAATGGAGAAAGTGGGAAAGAGAGATAACAAGAGAGCCAGGTAGTGAGAGAATGAACAAAAGCGGGAGAGTCAGACGGAGATAAAGTTAAAGAAAGAGAGAGGAAGAGAGAGAGACATGAAGGGTAATAGAGAAAGAGAGAAAACGAGAGAGACAGAGAGAGGGACAGAGAGACACATAGGGAAGACAAAAAGAGACACACACAGAGACAGAGAGAAAGGGAGCGACAGGAACAAAGGACGAGAATAATGTAGTACAGTGAAATTAGATTGGGACTCCTTATAGAATACTGCTTGCTACCCATTGAATAATTCAATCTTGCTAGGTCTGTCTGTATGTGTGTGTGTGTGTATGTGGTTGTGGGTGCGTGTGTTATAAAAAAAACCGCACAGATCTAAACCTAGTCCTAACAGGAATGCATCCACTAAAATGTCGGTGCTAGGACTGTGTTTAAATAGTTCTTACAGGGCCCGTGTATAGATTATTAATTATGATACAAACATTTAAACCGAAAAGACGAATGGTTATAACATAGAATCCCAATTTGGTGGTACAACGTTTATAATGCGTAGTTTTCGTCAGTCCTGTTTGTTGTCATGAAAAGGCAATGCTTTTAAAAGCCTTGCAAGTGACATGCTATAATATATTCTGGATAGACCACTACTGGTGACATCTAAATTGCAAAATAATAATTTAACCATGCATCTGATTGCTTGGATCATTAACTTTCCTGACTTCAAGGCCTCAATATGTAGATTTAAACAATACAAAAAGAAAATGAGTCGACGCTGTTGTTTCAGATACTATTATTACTAGCGTTGGAGCCCCTCAGAGAGCTATTTTATCACCTGGGTTGTTTAACATACCTGCAAATGATTGTGCAATTTATGACAAAAAAAATTGCTGATCACATCAATTGTATGATTAATAAGTAAAGAAGAAGCAAACTACAGAGAAGCAATCCGATGGTTTATTAGTTGGTGAGAAGACCATTACCTACTTTTAATTGTCAATAAAACCAAAGAAATCATTATCGGTTTCAGGTAGAAGAAAACAGACAAAGTTGAGAAAGTAGACACTTACAAGTATCCTGGTGTCATTTTGGACGATAATATATTAAATAAAATCCTTATACAATTGCTATTTCGAAACGGTTAAATACTCGTATGTACTTTTTAAGGAATCTCAACTCATTCCATGTCGATAGGAAAATTAATTTATCTTTAAAAAAATAATAAAATCAGTAATTCATAGTGTGATCTGTATCGCTCGAGTCTATTGGGGAGGAAATATAAATGTATCTGTAGTATGTAAACTTAAAAAAATCATTTCCAAATGTAACAAAGTTTGCGAACCCAGACAATCTTTCCCACGTTTAGCTAAATAACAATTATGTAAATGTCAAAGTAAGAATGTTTCAGTTTTAGAAGATGAAAAACACCAAACTGCGTTGTTGGGCATTTTTATGGAGATTTTGATAACATCATCTCTCCTGCATGAAATGTTCATATATCAAGCCTTTGACTAAGAAGGCAAAAACAGTATGAAGATCGCTTTTGAAAAATCCCTGCTAGTCTGTTGGTCGGTAAGTCTGTCTGCTTGTCTGTCTTTCCGTCTGTCTGTCTGTCTGTCTGTCCGTCTGTCTGTCTGTCTGTCTGTCTGTCTGTCTGTCTGTCTGTCTGTCTGTCTGTCTGTCTGTCTGTCTGTCTGTCTCTGTCTGTCTAGAAGACAAAAACAGTATGGAGATCGCTTTTCTCTGTCAGTCTGTTGGTGGGTAAGTCGGTAAGTCTGTCTGTCTGTCTGACTGTCGAGGGGCGAACTAGCTCAAGTGGGTGAGCGTTGGTCTCCGGATCGGGAGATCCATGATTCAACAATCGCTCAAAAAAATATTCGTCCGATTTTTCCTTCTGTAACTGGTTGGGCCGGTGTCAGTATAATGTGACCGGCTGTGACAGGAGTCCAAGTCTCTCCGCCCTGTCTCAAGTGTGGTAGCACAAAAAATTGCCAGACGTCAGTCTTGGGCCCGTACAATATGGCATATAGTGCTGACGTTGAAGGTTAAACCAACTCAACTCAAATCATCTGTCTGTCTGCCTGTCTGTCTGTCTGTCTGTCTGTCTGTCTGTCTGTCTCTCTCTCTCTCTCTCTATTTATATATATATGTCTGTGTGTAATGATAATAGATCGTTTAATTAAATATTTTCCTACACATGTATATATTTATACACATACTTTTCTAATATCACAATATAATTATTGTACTTGGAAAAAATAGAAATACTCCAGGACTAATAGTGAACACAATATCTGGAGCCAAATCACGATTCTGTACTTCCAAGATATTAGGAGAAAGCTGAGGAAATGCACTACTACTGACTGTCCTGATGGGCTGTGCTCGGTGACCGTTCTAACTGATCGTGATCGCATTCTGCCCCAATTATCACCCCGATTAGAGGCCTGGAAGAATCAAGTCTGATTTGCCAATGCAAGAATGTTAACTTTATAATGAGGTTCCAGACGTAACGCTTTATATTGTGGCGTGAGATAAATTCATTTTTTCCTCCATATAGATAAAACGATATATAGATAGATGTATTAATAGATAGATAGATAGATAGATAGATAGATAGATAGATAGATAGATAGATAGATAGATAGATAGATAGATAGATAGATAGAAAGATAGATACATAAATGGATTCAAAGTAGATAATGATAGAAACTAAAAAAATACTTGACAAATACTAGATGTATACTAGATACACCATTGGGCAGATAGACATTGTATTTAGAGGGATAAAAGGAGTAAAAACTAGGGGAAATGAAGCAGGGTTAAAAATAAAATAAAAAACGATTTTTAATTTTTTTTAATGATAATACGATGCCATGTCCGGGAAAACCAAAACGCCAGATTTTAAAATTGCGCAAGACTTCAGCCGCACGAGTAATTCAATAAAAAAATACACGGAAGGGAAAACCCCAGTGATGGAGACAAATTGATTTGCAGGTATTTTCTTTGCACCTGAAGATCATGAAACCAGAGACTCGTTAAACAAAACAAAAAAGATGCAGAAAAAGAAAAAAAATAGAGAGGGATGGGACAAATCGATAGATGTGTTCTAAATCAGGAATGGTTACACAGCTTAAACAAAAATACACATTTTTGCATAGCAATCTAATCTTTAGTCCTACCTTGTTATGTTCATATTCTAAAATAATTGTATCCTGAATGTTAATGTTGAAAACAAAAGTGAGTACATTTTCCTTTTCGTAATTGGAATGTTAATAATGAAAACAAAAGTGAGTATCTTTTCCTTTTCGTAATACATGTTTGCCTTTTTTACCAGATGCCATTTTAATTTTTGTTTTGTTTTTAATTGAAACAAGCATCAACAGCAGTAAAGCCAATGCAAGCAAATCACAAACCATAAATACAACCAACCGCAAATAATGAAAGAGCGGAATATGAGCGGAATACATTTGTTGCTCGCGCATTAATAACATCATGTTGTGTTGAATTGGACATTCAACAGGTTTTTACTATTCTCTACTGTACTGTACGCAGCGTCAAATCAGCAACATAGTCAAAACCCAGCTGCAGTGTTTTATACCAAATTCTTTTTTAATCGAATAAGCATTACTCATGAATAATTTAAGAATTTAAGAACTCAAAAGAAAAAAACCTCATCAAAATTTTAAGAAATGATAGATAAATCTTCTTTAGACCCTTTGGGGGGAAAATTGGTATTGAACACAGAGTAATGAGTACAACAAAGCAAAACAAAAAAAACCCAAACGAACAAAAACAACAACAAAACAAAAAAAAAACGACAAAACAAACAAACAAAAACAACAATAACAACAACAAAAACAACAATAACAACAACATTAACAACAACAACAACAAACAAAACAAAAGCAAGAAGAACAACAAAAAACTCACCTTTTACATTGTGTACTGCAGCACCAAGAGAAATAGTAACGTTAAAGTTTCAGGGGTAAAATTCCAAGAAAACCCCTAGTCACACTTAAGCTTGATTTATTATGCCATGTACTGCTGACTTCACAGAATAAACAGGGGTTAATAAAGTCATTGTTATGGTTTTTTCAAGCTTTCCAAACCTTGGCAATCAAATAATAGTTAACCTTATCTCTCCGTATTCTTTAACTTTTCTTATTTTTCCAAGCGGGATGCTATCCGGCGATGAGTAGAGATTGACAGAAACAGGCAGTGTAACTATTAACATCGAACAATTTCCCTATTTTCTTTTACGCTGATCTTCGTAATTGTGAATGGAATAGATGAAGCAATATCAATGCTCATGTCCCAGGAAGCGAGCGAGAGACGTACAGTTTGTGGAATGTACCAGGATTCCTCTACGGGAGAGAGGGATGTGGGGTGACTGCCTCCTCCGTCTCTGCAGTTTCCATCGTGAGTTGTCACAGCGGGCTCGACTGGGTGGGGGTGAGTAGCACAGAGTGGGAGGGAGAGAGAGAGAGAGAGAGAGAGAGAGAGAGGAGTGGAAGGGAGAGGAGAGAGAGAGAGAGAGAGAGAGAGAGAGAGAGAGAGAGAGAGAGAGAAAGAGAGAGAGAGAGAGAAAGAGAGTGGGAAAAGGGAGATTTGAAGACAAAAAAGACAAATACAAAAAGATAAAGAGATACAAGGAGAGTGAGAATGTGGGATGGCTGCCTCTATATCTACAGTCTTTATCATGAGTTTCTACAATGGCTGGGCTGAGTGGGGGTGAGTGGAACAGAATGGGAGGGAGGGAAGGGGAGAGAGGGGCAGAGAGAGAGAGAGAGAGAGAGAGAGAGAGAGAGAGAGAGAAATAGGGGGAAAAGAAAGATTAAGAGAAGAAAAATCAAAGAAATAGAGAGGTGTAATTGAAAAGAGAAAGAAAAAGAGAGAGAAACAGAGAGAAACATAATGAAAGAGAACGTTAGAGAATAAATAGTGACAGTAAGAAGGTGATTGCCTCTTCTCTGTGTCTGCCTATCTGTCTGTTTGTCTCTCTCTTTGTTTGCCCCCCCCCTCCCTTTTTTATCTATTTCCTTTTCATACTCTATCCTTCCTTGTTAATCTCCCTTCTCCAATGCCACATGACACATGACAAACGCAAACACACACATCCATATTTCTTCTACGTGAGGCTACACTATAGTATATATAAATGTCCATTAGCCCGTGCATCCAAACAAAGAGCCCACCATGATGAACTTCCTGCCAACGTGACAAGTGAAAGGTTTGCACAGAATCGTCCTACCAGATCAAACCTGGTTTAAGAGTTATTTCATGATATCTAGTATTGTGGTCTGGGGAGAGAGAGAGAGAGAGAGAGAGAGAGAGAGAGAGAGAGAGAGAGAGA
>RQTK01000061.1:284741-312087 GCA_003991915.1 Elysia chlorotica | reverse complement strand
GAGAGAGAGAGAGAGAGAGAGAGAGAGAGAGAGAGAGGTAGAAAGAAAGAAAGAGAGAGAGAGAGAGAGAAACCGAGAACCCAGAAATAATACGAGAGGGAGAGAGAAAGATGTAACTCATCTATAACTAAATGGAGGGTAGGGGTCGGGAAAACTTGCATTGATGTGGGTTTGGAGAGGGGGGGGGGGGGGGTGGTCACTTGTGTTTGTAAGAAGCATGTCTGTTGATCTGTGATGCTCGCATATCTAACAACCACCACTGCGTCCACCAGCAGTGTTTCTAGGAATAAGTGAAAAGCTCCTTGACAAAAAGTAAGTATTATCATTGCAGCGAACAGTCAAATCAAATAAAACAAATTATTATTACACTAACATGATTTTTTTCTCACTAGTTTTCCGATTTAATACTTTTCAAATCTTCGTATAACATACAAGAACATCATAGGAAAGTCTTTCGGTTTCATCTACTACGTAACCGCTGATCCTGAGACATAAACGTATTATGGATATTAGGAAAAAAATATCAGGACTAATGATTTTCCACTAAGTCAACATAAATTAATACAATGATAATAAAATAATATGTTAAGAAATTTTGGGTAAATCAGTTTGTGCATGGTGATAAATAATTTGACATAGGGCCTACTTGAATATCCGACATTATTTCAAGGGAATCGTCAATTTTCTTTCTGTGTCCCTCTTCTAATTCACAAAAAGCGTGCTTCAAGTAAAACATTTTTAAAGCATATAGCTTATATTTTTGTGTACGTAATGTTGAGTTGTTTAGGATTAATTTAGACTAAGAACCTTCGTTAGGGAAATGCAAACTTAATAACTGAATTACACAGCGCAATTTCAGCAAGTTACGTATCGATTATTGATTTCATCTTACTTAATTACAGTTATAACAAAATACACTGAAGTTCAAAGATTTGTAATGCGTTAAAGAAAACAAGCCCAGTCTACTACGTTAATAATAACTTTCTTGTCCAGGTTTAGTATCAAGTCTAAGAACTTTTTTATCCAGTCGTGTACATTTTTTCTGGATATCTAGAAATGTAGTCGAAAACCACAAAAAAGGCAAAATCTACTTTGTAGAAAACGTTATCGATCAACATTTACATTTGTTGTAGGTAATGTATATCTTTAAACTCTTCAACTTCTAGGCGCGAAGGAAAACAAAGTGAAAGGTAACTTCAATAATATGAAATTATTTAGAATTTACTAGTTATATCACTCTATATAATATAATCTACCAGCTTAGTAGAGATGGGAATAAAACAAATCTTGTCTAGATCCAATCAGGACTTTCATTAAGACCAAAGTTCCAAGGTCCGATTCGCGGTTTGACTGTCCAGGACTCTGTAGTCTATAGATCTAAGCCCCAGGCTATCTGGTATCCTTGTCTAAGCCGTGAGTACAACGTCAGGGTGTCTTCAAATCTTCGTAAAATTACTCGAATAAGAAGACTATCGAAGTTTCGTAACCTACTGCGACGTTGTACTTATGCCCCCCCCCCGCCCCCTATAAATATTTAGGTTAAAGAATATTGACAAAAAAATTTCAAGAGCAGGCCCTGTGGTAGAAAGTAATAATAATGTATATTTTTTAAGTAAACCAATTGAATCAATGAGGTCGCCCGATACCTTATTCCTTATAATTTAAAAGAAAAAATATACAGAACACATTTTTTTATACAACTATCTAAATATGTACTATTTTCTCTCTAGATCAGTTTTCTACAAGCTTCATATTGATCACAGTGAGTATTTACTGTCTCAATTCAATCACGGCTTCCATCAAGACCAAAGTTCGATTGCGTGGTCTGTATTTTGGCCGTCAAGGGCTCCGTGGCCTCCCGGTATCGGAAAGGAATAAATAATACAGCCTAGTATTGTGACCCGTCACGTCGTCTGAGTCGGTCATGGTACAGGCCAAATAACGCAATACAAAACCACATAGGAGATATTGCGATTCACACAATGATAACGTATTACATAATCACGCCTCTTAGTCACGGGGTTTCAATAGTTAGCTAAGTCTAGAAATAGAGCGATGATTGGAGGCCGGTGAAGATTTCTTTGTGTATGGTCTTCGTTCTCGCGACGGGAGTCGTAGTCGCAAGGTCTCGAACTCTCTGTTGCTGCGTCGGTCTTGGTGCACTCAATCAGATATTCAGTTACGATCGTATACTCTGCATTGGAAATGTGTATTATGCACAAATCTGTATTTAAAAAAGAAAAAAAAGATGTAGACCGGTAGTTTTGATATCTCTTTTTTCCGTTTGGCACAAATTTGTGGTCATGTATGGGTTTTTGCAATATTTGGCCATGTATCGATCTACATGTATTGGTTTTCTTCTTCATAAATATAAAAAGCATGCAATTTGTTTTTAGTGTTTTTTTTATATAACAAGGCAGCGTAACACATTGATCGGGAGTTACTATCAGATGCGATATGCTTATAGGTGTATGACAGATTATGAAAAATGTTTTTTTGTTTGTTTTGTTTTTAGATTTAGTGGGAAAGCACCATGATTCGTATACTATAAAATGACTCAATAAATTTAATTTAGACTAAAAAAATTGCTGTATGAAAAGGCATCTATGTTGTTTTTTATTTTGCTTTTTTAAATCCTATTAATTTTTCCTTTTTTCTTCTCCATAATTTTATTTCTAATCACCATTATTCGTAGCTGTTTTCCGGGCATGTTCTGTTGAGCGGTGTTGTTTGGACATTTTTGATATCTCTCTAACTTGACTAAACTTGGGGCTTCAAGTTTAAATTCACTTATTTGTAATCTCATTAAAAACTTTTTTTCATAGAATAATAATTATTCAAAGATATGTTTTTACGGCTTGGACAAGATCGCCCGAGGAGGACTGATTCAATAAATTAAAACAATGCGTTAGACAATTATTACAATTAAAGATTTAAACTCAAACAGTAATTTTACTAGCCTTTTAGAAGCGTTAAATCGCCCATTCCGCAGTACAATAAAAAAGAGCTCACCTGGACTCGTGTTGTTCTTGCAACATCCTCAACCTTTGGTCGTAAGTAAAACGTTGCGGTAGCTTACAAATACATTGTAGTCTTAAGCTTACTACGCAGTTGTACCCACTACCCTTGTCAATACACAAAGATACATCGGTATGCTTTTGTGCACTTGAATCAAACAGTGTTTTTAGCAAATTATACAAATAATTATAGACATACATTTCCCAAGAAAAATTTACAGTAGATACGACAACCATTAATTTAGCGCTACATTACATTACACATTTGCCAAAGGGGAGTAAGCGTTTGATTTATGAGGTATGCAATGTCAAAGAGGATATTATGTTCCCTTTATCAGGGGTTGTGAAGATTTTAATCCCTCCCGCTGCGGATAAAATATAATACCAAAGCTTACAGTTTAATTTACGCTTTAAATGTCAAATAATGTCTTCTTTCGTATAAATATTTTTAGATCATTTAGACTACAAAAATAGCTGGATGAAAAGGTATCTATGTGTTTTTGTTTTTTTGCTTTTTTTAGGATAACCTTGGAACTGGAAACTTAGAGGTATATAAAAACAAAAGAGAGAGAGAGAGAGAGAGAGAGAGAGAGAGATAGAGATAGAGAGAGAGAGAGAGAGAGTGAGAGAGAGAGGGAGGAAAAGACGGAGGAAGAGAGGGAGTTTATATTCCATTGTGGTAGAGCGGGCGCCTTATATTATAGTGGTCCCCGTAACGAACGTCGATTGTACTACTACTACTACTACTACTACTACTACTACTACTACTACTACTACTACTACTACTACTACTACTACTACTGCTGCTGCTGCTGCTACTACTCTCTCTCTCTCTCTAGCTTCCTGTATCTCTTCATCTGTCTCTTTGCCTGTCTCTCTGTATGTCTCTCTAGCTCTCTTTCTCTCTCTGTCTGTCAATTTATCTCTGTTTATCTTTGTCTCCCTTTCAGTCTCTCTGCCTCTCTCTGCCTTTCTCTGTCTCATTCTTTGTCCCCCCCCTCTCTCTCTCTCTCTCTCTCTCTCTCTCTCTATCTTCGATTACCGATTGGTTATAAAGGAAGATTTATTTCCTGGTGATGAAAAATAAAGCCAGACTAAACTAATCTGAACATGTTAAGCTACATTACTACAACTGACGAAACCTGATTAGTAGAGAACTAGGGACCTTATCATTAGAAGCCGAGCGTTCTACCGTCACGCCACTTCGCCCCCCTAAAAGCAATTAAAAAAAATAGAGATTCAATTTAGTGGTGCAGTGTTGGTATCCTAATAGGAAAGCTGGTGGATTGAATCCCACTATGAGGCAAATTTGTTGGTTGCATTTTACCCTTACTGGTTGCGTCGTTGTCAGTATTGTTTGCCGGCCGAGACAAAAGTCCTGGTATTCCCGTATTGTAATCTCGTGTGTGGCGGCACGTTAAGTTGTCAGACGTTTTATTGGAAGCAGCCACGTATAGGAACCACATGGTGAACCTAGGATATGTAAAACTAAGAAAAAGCTCAAAGTTATTCCTCTTCCAATTTCAATATAGCTCGCTCCCCTGCCAAGATAGCAGTTTGATACTAATCCCTTAGTTTACCAGCAAAGAGAACAATTCGGGCTGAATAAAACTGTTATTCTCATATTCAGGACGTTAATGACTTCTTTGTAAATCTAATATTAGTGAATGCCTTGATTGGTGCATCACATTTTATGTTACAACTGTAGCTCAACATCCTTCCTACTATGAGAGTGGGCTAGATCTTTGGCACAATTAGTTGGTCAGAAAATAGATTAAGGTCTCTAACTTAAAGTGTCACTAAGAGTACATTTCTTATTGGAAACAAATCTATTGAAAAAATAATCCATATCCCACATCAAAAACTAAATAAAACTAAATGTAAGGAAGAGGCGCTCACAAGTGAAAAAAATGTTTTTCTCAACCACCTTTGAAATACCCTTCAAAGATAGAAATTAGTGTTAAAACAACAATACCCAATGTCATCGTTGAGGACATTACGTGGTCAAACTCATCTCTCCATTTAAATGTTACCAGCTTGACCGCGTTCAATAGTGTTCTGTGGCTGTTGGTGCAATAAAATATGACCCTTTAAGTATTGAATGCTGGAGTTATCTTGTGTTGCTTTATAAATTAGCTTTAAAAATATATGTCTAGTAATAATTGTTAGGGGTGAATAGTGGTCAATAGAATAATATTCGCACTTAACCTTTCAATAAGATCGATTTATAAAAGTTTCATGCGGGCTTCCCTCATTGAGAGTCCATAGCCACAAAAGTTAATGTGACCTAATAACTAAAAAATCTGATAGCATGATATATGTAAAATAATCCATAAAAAGAGTACCGCATGATCATATCCAGTTTAATAAATGTGTTTATACATACAATCACTAGCTATTGGAAGATAATTTTGGTTGCTTCTAGACATATTCTACTTTTCCTCTAACGTGAAAACTTGTAACAACAACAGAAAAAGATATAATATAAATGAACTACAGAAAAAAAAAAAAATTAAAGCACCCAAAAAAATATTCAAACTTTAAGAGAGAAGAAATAATATCATAGTTAATACACTAAACTTTAAATGGCGTATATCGTTCATTGGTCAAATTGAAATTATAACGCGTAGAAATTTCCGCAAGATGAGCGAGTCAGAGATGAAATTTCCGTAAGATGAGCGAGTCAGAGAAAGGTAAGGCATATATTATTATTTATGTTTACCTTTGTCTCTATCTCATTTATTTATAATTACGTTCTAATTAAATGTTCTACTCATTATAACATAACTATTAAAAAAATTGCCCAAATTGCATGTATAGCAATTAATGCTGTTTTACTATCACATAACAGATTTAATAATAATTATTGTTTTCTTTGAATTTCTTTCAGTATCACGATATATTTTTTTGCTTTACACCCTTTTCTTTTCTAGACATCGCATTTTCTCCAGGAGTTTAAAAGTATACCCAACAAGCTATGTTTTTTACAAGTATGAAACAATAGTTTTGGGAGACAGTTAATGTAGTCAATAAACACTGTTTTCTTCCCACAAGCCTGCCTTTCCAACAAGAGTTATAAATATATATATATACACACACCTAATCCTCATAGAGATAAAAGGTCTGTAAAATGATACGATTAAAAAAAATTTATACTTTTTTGTTTTGTTTTAAATAATAATTCCTGTTTCGCGCTCTACATCTCCTTATATAGTCAGTATAATCTGGTCGGTTTAGACAGGAGTCCAGGTATCTCCGCCCTTTTTCGTTTAATGCAGCTTACAAAAATGTCAGACGTCAATATTGAGACCCATTTACATAGCTAACGTTGAACTTCATCTTCTCCGTATGGGACTTCTCAGAGAACAGTGTATGTGCTAAGCTAATATCAAACATGATTACAATAATCGAGCAGCTGAATTTCAGGCACCATTTTTAGCACTCATGGTAATAACAAGCTTTTTGAGAAGCAGAGTTTATGCTGCAGCTAAAGTATTTTGCTGAGAAATATAATCCGAACCGCGTTTACAACTCTATTTTTAAATTCTGAAGTGAATAGATTTTACCTTATCGTCAACGGTGTGGCAGATAAAAATTCCTAAAGAATCTGAAGAGTGATTCTTAAATACAACATCGCGGTACTTTTTGTCGAAAGCCTTCCTCTCACTCGCAATTTAAGACGAGCTATAAAGCTTACCGCAACTTGCGATGCATGATTTTTTTTATTTTTTAGAATATATGTCTAAACCAGACTATCCTTGAGAATCAGAGAGCACTTCTGTAACCATGTATTATTTTAGGTTTTAGCTTTTCTGTAAGGCAGCCTATATTTGCGTAAAACCTATAGATCTACTTCGAAAAGGATATTCCAATGTTCATTATAATTTCTAACTTGGATTCGTTTGTTAACAATTTAAAAAAATTCATATCATTAAAACCATTTGCAAATGGGTCTGGAATAATAAAAACAACAAACCAACATAACCTGACATCGGTATTTCGTTGCTTATTACCTCACATAAATTTCAAAATGGGCATTAAATAAAATTCTATGTGGCCTGTTGTTTGAATACAATTATGTATATACGTTTATGTATAATCCTTTTCCAGATTCTCTTGTTAGAATAATACCCTGACCTATAGAATGTAATATTGAACTGACACTCCTAGCATTATGTGTAAGAAATACTGAATTTGACTTATTTTTGTGAACATCTTATGATAATTAAATAACAGTGATTTCATATCAATGTAATTACTATAATTATACATGTATCTCTATCGATGATACCTTAGGAACAGGCCAACTCGCCGAAATGATAGCAGCAGTAAACATATTTTAGAGTAACGAGAGTAACAGTGATCTATATCTTATGAATCATTGCCAAAGTTAGTTCTCATTGATAGTCATAGAGTATTTTTTGTTCAGCCTACTTAGCCCACACTGCGTCAAGAAAAAAAGATCTAACTATTCCTACTATTTTAATGCTACAATGCACTTGTATTCTGAATGCAATTTCTTGTATACTTCGATGATTTTGCCTATTTTTGGAAGCCTCGATCTCTATTATTGTCAGGTACCTGTGTAGTCGTTCACAAACTTTGAGTGTAGACTTTGCGATTCACACGACGAAAAACGGGTCACATAATTAAGACCCTTCAATATAGGGTTTACTTGTCGCTCTTCGGTTCCGTAAGACTAGGATAGAGCTATGATCGGTTGCCGGTGCTGTCTCCGTTTTCGTTCTGGGTCCCGTCATCGCAACGCATCTATTACTTTTGTTTCAAGTCAAACGGTAGAGCACGGCTTTTAATTGGGGAGTTGCAAGTTCGACCCCTTATGAGGCTACCAAGTTCTATAATGTATATGTGTGTTTGAAAAGCCGTTTATCTAAATATCAACCACAATACTTTGGCTCTTTAAAGATTAGGTGGTCCAATAGCAAAGCGCGAGGCTTTAACTTGGAAAGCTGCGAGTCCAACCCTCGATCAAGTCGCTCTCTTTCCTTGTAGTTAGCTTGATCCTATAGTAACTTGACCGACCAACTCCTGAGTATCCTCTCCTTTAATCCATGGAGTCGTATAGGATCCTCCATGAAAACTTGTAAGGCCTGAATATAGGTAAGAGAGATTCGATTTATCTCAGATGGATATTCTTAGGAGAATTTTAGTGCAAATGATATATTAGAAAGAAACAGCGTCTCTTGTGATAAATTCTAATCGATTTTTTTATCCGTTGTAATACCTTTGTTGTCTTCACAGTTGGTTTATTTCCCTCCCAGCGAATCATTATTGTATTCCTGGCGTTTTTGGGCAATGTCTTCAACTACGTCAATCGGGTGAACCTGTCCGTGGCGGTCGTGTGTATGGTGCGGGACAGAAACAGCAACAACAGCAGCAACATCAGCAACAACATTACCATTGACAGTCTGTACAGCGTTAGCAACAACACGGCAGAGAATCCTAGAAGTGGATCGTGCGGTAGGCAAGATGGCACTGGAAGTCCTAGAGCCAACGTAAGTAGTTAAAAAGCCGCTTGTGTCTGAAATACAGACAAGTCAACAAAAAAAAAAAAGATGTGAGTAGATATAAAGTCGTTTGTGTCTGAAATAAAGAAAAGTAAACTAAAATGATGTGAGCAGATGCACAGCCGTTTGTGTCTGAAATAAAGAAAGTAAAAAAATTATTATGATTACAAAACTAATTGAAACGGGCCAGTTAGACCATCAATAACATCAGGGAAACTCGTGGCTCCTAAATGACTTTCTTACAAACACCGATAATAGTATGAAAAGAGTAAAGAAGTAAAGACAAATGTAAAATTATTGTCATATCATTACTCTTACATTTTACCTACTGAAGCCTCAACAATTCTCACAGTGTTTAAATAAGGGAGGCCCAAGGCTAAATGTCCGCCCATTGCATCGGATTACATGCTGTACATTTTTCCAATCCTGGCTTATTTACCAAATAATGTGCTACGTTCTTTTCCAGAAAGGGGAATTCGACTGGGACAAAACGCAGACAGGGCAACTTTTATCAATGTATTTCTATGGATACATCTTGTTGCAGTTTCCGTGTGAGTTTTTCTTTACCTATCCATTTCAAAATTGCCTGAAATCAACTCAGATTACCATTATTTTGTCGTATAACTTGTGCCACCATATTATGACTATTATAAGGCCAATAGGATTTTAAATCGAGCCAAATTAATTGTGCTATTTTCAACTACAGTATCTTCTTTTTTGGACGCACCTTGATGTTGCTATTCAGTTCAAGTTCACATCAGTCTAACTTTTAATTATCAATTTACCAGGCGGCCAAACAATCATGCTATTTACAACTATCTCCTTATTGACGTTCACAAGTACAAATGTCGCAATTGAACTTGAGTTAACATCGATGGTTATGTGAACAGACTGTCTTTTAGTTCTAGTATAGTAGTAAGAAATAATCTTCCTTATCTCTCCAGGCGGCTGGCTGTCGTCCCGTTACGGCGGCAAGCGTGTGTGGGGCGTGTGTCAGGCGGTGGGTGCTGTGTGCACGTTACTCACCCCTGTGTGTGCCAGGACCAGCATCCAGCTCGCCTACGCGGCCAGGTTCATCCTGGGACTCACCGCCGTGAGTTTTAAGACTCTTTGCGGAACCGCGACGTTAGGCGGAACCAAGCCTTGGGCGGAACCAAGGCGTCCAAAAATAGAAGGCAAAGTCACCGAAATATACATAAACTTGCAGCAAAATCAAAGTGAGCTATATTTTTGAACATCTTCGCATCGCGCTGCGCAACTTTTATTTAGGAACAGTAGATATCACATGTTCGATCATTATGAATTTTCAAAAGAAACCAAAAACAGTGCGCACATAGGACAGTTTACATTTTTGCAGTGTAGGCTGATTGTGTGGGCTGAAAAATACTCTCTAAGTATCACTCTGTCCTATCTATGTTTAAAATTAAAGGAAATAAAATCACTTTTATCCCTGGTGTGCAAACATATTTTCATGTCATTCAATTCGGTGACTTGGCCTTCTATTTTTGGACGTCTTGGGCGGAACGCAACTATAGCTAGCGGAAATCTCTGGCCTGGCATCTAAAAATAGATCTAGATGTTTCTAAGTTGACGGCGCGGGGTGGTCCTGTGATTGGCCTTTGGGTGTGTGTCTTAATTTGGGGCGGATGGTCCTGAGGATTCGCTGCTGTACATTAAGTTGTAGGTGGAGGGGGATCCGATTATATCCTAGTGTGAGTCTTGAATTTGCGGCCTGACGGGCGAGGGGAGTCTCTTCCGTAATTACATTGAGTGTGTGTGTGTGTGGATTGGGGATTTTTAAAAATCATGATACATGTATTACTGCTTTATGAAAATCGTATACAGTACGACTGTACAATATTTTTTTCTATTATGATCAATCTTTGAAGAAATCGAAAACAAAAAGTATTACAAAAAGGAAGTTGCTCCTTTCATTGTTGTTTTCTTAACGTCTATCGATAGTAACTAAACTGTATTCGGGAAAGAACCGTGACTAGACAAGTTACATTACACTGCCACCAAACCCAAACACTAGAGACAAAGGTAGCACCCATAGCGGGCCACGAACCAGAATCTGCTTCGTAGGAGGTCGACGTTCTATCCCCAACGCTACTTATTTTTCGTCCCCACCCCATATCGTTTATTTACCAAAATCAATTATTAATCTTTATATAAAAATTCTACCTTTTTATTTTCTCATCATTTTAAACGTTTTAATTTCCTCTGTTTAGGGATAAATGGAGAATTTTGTATTTTGAATTCTGTATTCTGTATTCTGTGTTTTGGAAGAGAACTAGCGCAAGGGGTAGAGCGTTGGTCTCCCAATCGATCGGTCACAAGTGTCTTTTGTCCGATTTCGTCCCTTCAGGTTTGATCAGTGTCAGTATAATGTTGCCAGCTGAGTCTTGGCATCCCCGCTGTGTACCTGTGTGGCTGCATGTAAAATTGTCAGACTTTAGTCTTTGGAGCCGTCCACAATATAGCTTATGTAGCGCTGACGTTGGGCGCTCAACTAAAAAATCAAACTCAAACTCTCTCTCTTTCTCTCTCTCTCTCTCTCTCTCTCTCTCTCTCTCTCTCTCTCTCTCTCTCTCTCTCTCTCTCTCTCTCTCTCTCTCTCTCTCTCTCTCTCTCTCTCTCTCTCTCTCTCTCTCTCTCTCTCTCTCTCTCTGTTTCATCTGGACCGAACCTCCCCTAGGGCGTCACCTTTCCCTGCGTCCAATCCATACTAGGACGATGGGCTCCCCCCCTGGAGCGGAGTAAAATGGTCTCCATGACATTTACTGGTGAGTTTTTTTTAGTACTTTACATGCAATGCTCTTAATTCGATACACTGGACTTCGCTTAAGAGACATGAGACGTAATTTTAGGAAATCACTTTATATCAATCCCAACTGTGTAATATTTAGTAGAGAGAACAATATTAAGTGAATTTTGTTTCCCAAAGTAAAATCAAATGTTTTCTTTATTATCAATTTTTAAAAAGGATTTTACATTTTTTAAATGCTTCATACCCCCCCCCCCCCCCCCGCCCTTTTCTTCATTTCTCAGAGATTTTTAATTTTTTTTTTATTTAAAAAAAAAACGAAATTTTTGTTGATTCTCTTAAGGATGTTAGTCTGTTCTGTACTATTCCTAAAAACCTCCGCTTTCACCCAGGTCCGTTAGTCGGGAGCATCGTAACGTTTGCTACCACTGGACTCCTCTGTGAATACGGCTTCGACAACGGCTGGGGCTCTATATTTTACATCGCGGGTAATAAAAAAACATCTTTTTTATATCATGACGATCACCCCCATCGATCATCACTTTAACAAATATCTAGATTTTTACTACAGCATGCTGTTATGTTTATCAGCCATATAGTTTCCATCTTTTAAAGAGAAGGGGGGGGGGGGTAGGAGGCGACGTGGTGCAAGTAATTGGGTGTTGGCCCATTCACAATACATTCTTTTGGTACTGACTTTGGGCGCTCAGTAACAAACTGAGACTCAAATCCTCTTCTTTCACTGTGAATATTTCAAGTCTTTCGCAACTGGTGATGCCTAGTTTCGCTACTGCAAAGTGAAAGGGAATCTTTGCTTAGCTACACATCTCACAGGGTTACCGAAAATCTTCACGCAATGTACACAATCTTTGCACACGCTAAATTCAAGATGTGGACCTAACGCTCCAAAATACTTCACTACTCACCCATTTGTGTTCATCTAAGCAGAGCGGTGATTTAGCGCGATCCGTTAGTTGAAAGAATGTGTTGAAGTGTTGTAAGTTAAAATGTAACTCAGTTTACTTCCATGAGATCCCTGTTTTACGTTATAGCCAGCTCATAAAAATAGCGCCCCAGAAAGCGACACAATTCTACTCATAAAAAGTTGACATCGATGTGTATATTTCATTTTCTGTTCACACCACTCTGCGCAGCCAATTTGCATGTGTATATCAGAGTGAAAAATACACATGCGTCCAGAGCATTCAGACCATGTGTATTTTTCACTCTGTTTTCGGCATGCACCAAACCAGAGTGTTCACACCTGCATGTTTTGCATGTGTATATTTGACTCTGATATACACATGCAATCAAGGGGTCACTGCGCATGCGCGAACCCCAATTGACCCGCGATCTTCAAAACAAACACATAAACATGGCGACTGTCTATACAATAAAAACCACAGAAGCATTCATAGTTTGTCTTGAAGAACGGCCGATTTTATATGATATTAAAAACCCAGGCTATTTTAAAAGAGAGGCAAGGAAACGAGCCCTTGAAGAAATGTGTCAAAAACTGAACATGCCAGTGACAGGTGAGTTTCAATGTGTATTAAAAACTAGATCCAGATTGGTAGATAAAACTCTGTTCTGTATTAGAATCTATATTCCCAAGTTTGATACCTTCTAGGAATCTAGATCTCGAATACTTATTGTAATTTACATACTCATGTAAAGAAATCAAATCATCAAATAGGTATCTTTATATAAAGAATAAATCTTTTAACTAAAAACTGCCGATTTCTGGTAAGAGAGAGCAAAACTAAGACTCTATGGGTTCTACTTAGAACTAGTTTTTCTACAGTTCTAGTAAATCGAGATTAAAACTTTCTCTACAGCTCTGCTCTAGCCTAAAGTTTTCTAAAAAAATATAAGCGAAGCTAGATTATATCCAGTTTTAGTTTTATGGTTTTAAAAGTTCTCAAGTATGATTTTTTTTATACTGTAATGGGTTCAGAGCTCCTACGTCTGGCAATGTTCGTTTAAATGTGCTGCCACAGAGATGATCTCTAGCAGAATACTAACTAGTTGCCTGAACTTGCGGCCATACATTTGCTAACAGTAAGAGATATTGATGAAATATGTTTCTAAAGGAGTAGCAGACCACTGTGAACAAATAACAAACATTCCAAATCTAGTACTAGGCATTGATTGAGTCTAGGGAATAGAATCAACTCTCGAGGCTGATCCTGGGACTTTCGATTTGAAGCTGCACAATCCACCTATAAAACTTTTGGATACTGGTTTTGTACCTGTTGACAATTTTGTTTACGATTTTGTACGTCCAATTTGTTTAAAATCTAAACATGTACACTACATGTAGTTCTTATAGTTCAATTTCTATTAGCTACGGGGTCTAGAACTAGATTCTTTAACTTCAATCCTAAGTATCTATGATCAGTTTGCGTTCAAATTAGAGCTTAAATTCTCTTATTTTAATGATTTAATTTTAAATCAAGTTTTTTAGTTCTGACACTAATGACAGGTCTGGCCAACCAAACAGATTCCTTTATTAATGACATTCTAAGGATATAATTTCATGCATTTATTTGTTCCCTTTTTGTTCCTCCAGATCATGTAATTAAGGCTGTGCTTGAAAAAATAAGGCAGCTGAGATCCAGCTTTTCCAGACACCTTAAGTCATGGAACGCATCAAAAAAAAGCGGAGCAGGTGCCGACGATATAGAAGAGCCGACCTGGAAGTGGTTCAAAAGCCTAATGTTCCTCCTTCCTCACATGAAAGGCAGGAAGGGGACGAGCAATCTAAATTTTGAAGTAGGTTCTTAAATCTAAGCTCAAATCTATTGTATGAAGTGTTAAGTTAACAATTTTTAATTTCAAATTATTTCGCTTAGAATTAGACTGTTGATTCCTAATCCTGTTCATTGATTTTTTTTCAAAGATGTGATAGAGGTTTTAAGCCCAAGTAGAAATCAAAAGTGGGCTAACTGAAGACGTTTATAATCCCATTTATAAATGTTGAAATTAACACTTTTATACGTTAAAAAATAAAACAGTAAAAATGGAAAATAACAACCACAATCAACCAACAAATAGGATGACATATAGATTTTGTTTTATTTTGTGTTGGGCATAAGTGAATGCTTGACTCGTATTGTAAAAAAAAATACACTGTGCATCATGATCATCACATTAATTAATATACCATATTGTAAGCAGTCTGAGAAAATGACTGTCATCATACCAAAGAAACCTATGGGGGCGTAAATTCTAGAAAAGGGCAGAGAGCTTAAATTGGTCTGCCGGAGAACTGTGCAAAAGTTTCAATTTCTCCCAACATTAAACGAAAGTCCCAAAGTAGGAAAAGAAATAAAAGTCTCAGATTAAAAAAAAGGCATATAATTGCAAATATCATTATATTTATAGTAACTCCCCTACCAGTACCACCGCCCTCGCCTGCAAAAAGGGTAATAACAAATAATAGTGATAATAATACAAATTTAATACATGTAACACATTATACTAATGAAATATAATAATGTCTAAGAACACCATCAAATTTGCTTTTTATTTCAAACCAGAAAAATGCATAGTCTTACTCCTAATACACATTATAAATCAATTGAAAGAGAACTTAAGTTGGCAACAACCATTTTGTTAAAAATCTGGAAACGAATAGGATATATAAGATATATATATATATTATGTACAGATCATCATGCACATATTTTAATAAAGACAACTTCAGCAAATGACTCAAGAATGTACAGCATTACAAATAAGTAAAAGTAAATATTAGAGTGTTCAACAGCTTAGATTGATGAAAATGCCATAGATTTAAATAAAATTATGCTATTAAGACAATGGTAGAAATTTAAGAATTCACATTATTTTCAAGTTTAAAAAAATCAATTCAATGCTTAAAGCAAAGACAAAATGTTTAAATTATAGATGTTTGCATTATTTTCTTTTTTAAATTTAATATTAAAATTATATTTTACAAAAAGGGGTTTCAACTGACTTTTAAAACTTTAATCATGGTTTTAGTTGCGTTGAAAGTAAAACAAATGGTCTAATACTTGCAATCTTTCAAATCCTGCACTAAAGGAAATATTTATAAATTTATGTGCATCCATAACAGATATCCTTAAGAACATTACAATGTGTGGTATAGTATATGATGGATTACTTCTGAGTTTAAATTTGATTTAAGGACACCTACACATATACACAGGCTCTTGAAAGTAACACATTGGGGTGCAAAAGAGTAGAATGCACACATTGTGAAGTGAAATTAAAAAAAATAACTCAACTTTTACTAATTTTTTTTAACCTAGCACTAATGGAAAGTTTTCTTGGGAATTTGTGAAATTTAAAAAGAAATAGAAAATTTGATTCTATTATTAGTATATTTTTTGAAAGGGGCAAAAGAGAGTAAAGTATGTGATTATGATTTCCTCGGAAGCAAATTTATATATATATATAACATTTATATAGTATAGAATAGTTTTCAATGCGAATAAAGCGTACTGCGTGCACAGAAAATGTATACTATAAAAAAACACACAAAAATATCAAAGGAAGGAACGGAAACTGAAAATCAAAGCCTTCTGAAGAGTGGTGGCCCTTGTAGCACTTGCATAAGAACATTATTTAGGTTAATGTTGTTGTTGCTTAACGTCCAACGTCAGAACTATACAGTCAATATTGTGGACGAGCCCGAACACAAAAGTCTGACAAGTTTACGATTGGCACACGAGACAGTACAGGGATACTATGACTCTGTCTCATTTCGTTACATTAAACTGACACTGACCTAACCAGTAGAGGAGGAAATAGCAAGAACCGGGCTCGAACCACGGACCTCCTGCGTTGAAAACCAGTGTTCTAACTCAAAACTACAGCTCTCCTTCCACAAAATAAGTTAAAAATCAATTTATCAATAATAAAAAGTATACATATAATACATGTATAGCCCTCTGTTTATTTCTTAGACATTGTAATATTGGCTCCAAAAAAAAAATAGCAGCTTCAGTAATAGCTACTTTAACACTAATACCTAACAAATACATGTAGTTTCTTCAGTGGCCCTATACAATTTTAAATCTATACAATGTATTACTTATAGCCTATATCTTTTTGTATACTGAAGACGGTTCAATAAGCCAAAACGTTTTATGTGATGTAAATTGGGGTGCAAAAGAGCAGAATGCACACATTGTGAAGTGAAATGTTAAAAAATAACTCAACTATTACAACTTTTTTTTAACCTAGTAATGGAAAGTTTTCTAGGGAATTTGTGAAATTTCAAAGGAAATAGAAAATTTGATTCTATTATTATTATTTTTTTTTTGGAAAGGGCAAAAGAGAGTAAAATATGTGATTATGACTTCCTCGGAAGCAAATTTTGCTGCCAAGGAACCTTTCCCACCCCATTAAAATACATTTTAAAAAAATCCCGCACAGTACACTTATCCTCCCCAACTCCAGTGCCATCTAGTGGTTGCAAATCAGACGCCCTCGTTTCAGACCTGGGGGCTTGCATGTATGTCATATCTTTATTAGATATTAAAAAATTGTGCAGACTAACTGCAGCTAGAGTCAGGTTGGTAACTCTCTCTGGGGAAAGCGGGATTATGGTTTTAAAAATCCCAAAGGCATGCTCTGCACACCTTCTCGCCCTTGGCAGTCTGTAGTCAAAAACTCGCCTCCTACTCCTTTCCTCCTCACTCAAATCACCTATCCTATCTGGATATGGCTTGAGGAGATGATTTTTCAACGGAAATGCATCATCTCTGACAATTACAAAAGGCTGTGGATCTTGGGTGTTGGGCAGAGCCTTTGGTTCAGGGATATTCAGAAGGTTGTCTTCAAGGCCCTTTTTTTTTAAGGTTGATTCCTGGAAGACACCAGCATCCCCGCTGCCTCCATTGACCCCAATATCAACATATACAAATTTATATTGGGCGTCAACGAGGGCCAGAAGGATTATGGAATTAAATCCTTTATAATTAAAGAAGGATGAACCCTCTTTTGGAGGAGCTTGAATAGCAATATTTTCCATCCAAAGCTCCAATGCAGTTGGGGAACTGCCAGTCTTTATTGAAGGCGTCCTCCACAGCCATCCGCTCCTCTTCTGTTTGTGGTGTCTGAGGAGCAAGAGATTCAAATCACATCAGCACAATTACTGGTCAAATTGCGTATTAAAAAATTGAACAATACTTATTCCATTTGATACAAATCCATTGGTTATAGATTTTTCTGGTTTGGTGATGCATGTATTATAATTGTATAATACAGAGAACTACAATACATTTACAAGAACAATTCTTTTTAGCATCTTCTTATGTTTTATATTTTTCATTTTCCAGATTCATGAAGCACAGAGCGAGGGTGACTGGGCCTGTGTTCCTCAAAATCAGGCAGTAGAGCATTGTTATCAATATGTAGAGGTGGGGGATCCATTTTCTCCACCATCATTTGATGATGCTGATGATGGGTTTAATTTCAACTCCTCCCCCATCAACTTCAACAACCAGACCAAGACCAGCCCTACGTCAAAGTCCCCCATACCACCTCGAAGAAATAATAGCCCGACAACACAACCACCACATCCACAAGTACAACCACGACCACAACAAGCCAGAAAAAAAAAGTATGACAATGAGGCTGACACACAATGGAGCCAAACGCAAGAGCTAATAAAGTCATTGGTTTCTTCACATGAAAAACAAAGAATAGCCCAAATCACCATTTTGGACTTGACTTTGCTCATCTGTTAGGCAATGTGCCTATGCAAACGGCGCAAAATTTGCAAATTGCAATACTCCAGCTAATTTCTAGTTCTACGGCTGAAAATTAAGTGAATAGTTTGTGGAGAAACAACTTTTTTTCTTTTAATGCACTTTACTTCAAGTTTATACTTTAAACTAACATTTTGTTTCTCAGTTACTTTCCAATTGCTTATCAGTCTGGTCAATGTTAGCTTTTCAAGAAATATTTTAGAAGAACTTAATTTTCCATGCACTATGGCATTTTCTCAGCCTTTTTTAATCTACGTATGTATAATGAATGCCATTGTCTTTCTTAATTTCTTTTACTTAGCTGTATCTAGTCAATATAACCTAGGAGGAGCGAGTGGTGATGTTAGATATATTTTGTGCGTAACTCATTTTGTGGCAATTTGCTTGTTGTCTTATGACGAGTGAAAACTTTGGTGACCATGACCACTGTTTTAACTTTAATTTCATTTTTAAAATCGACATATATTTTTACGTTTTTATTCCGATGTTTGCATTGTTTTAATTTCATTCCACTATCAAAAATATTGACACTGTTTTATTCAGGAAAAACTTTTATTAAGTTTTAATTTTCATTCCATTTCAAGCATTGACAATGTTTTATTTCATTCTAATACAATTACAAATGTATTTGATTTTTTTTTTCAATGTTCATTTTGGTATTACTGCTGCCACTGTTTAAGTTTTCATTTCAGTATTTGATTCACATGTTTACGATTATAAAAAATAAAAACAGAAACAGAAATAATTTTAGTTCTTTGAAAATGAAAAGGTCAATATATAGAGAGTAATTTCCCCATCTGTAATAGCAAATTGTGACTCATGCATCCTGATTGGCACACATTTGGACACTTTTCATAGCCATGAAAGACAAATTAACTTTTTTTTTTTCATCACAAACCTGCAAATCTTTACCCTTGAGAACAGTATGAATGACCTCACAGGTTTCATGGATAAATGATGAAAGGGTTGAAGGGGGTATACGCTACAAATACTGGAGGTCTCGGAACTTGTTTCCTGAGGAGAAAAAAAAAAGTCACATAAAAACCTGAGAAAAGTAGATTTAAAATGAAATTTAAAACCAAAAAAAAAAAATTAAAAAATTTAATAGTTGTGTTTTCTAAGGAACAATTATTAAAAGTATGGGATGGGCATCTATAACTGTAAGAGGATTACAGATTGATTAACTCTAAGGGTAGAACCTTTTCAATTGAAAAAAAAACATTCATTAAAATTATGTAACTAAAACATTAACATGTCCATTACTAGTACAACTACAAGCATTGAAAGTAGAAACTACAATAACAACATTACCATTTGAGTTCATATAAAACTGTGGTATTGTGGCGCCCACGATACACACCACTCGCTGCGCCACTCGATCACCGAACCGGATAGCTCAGTTGGTAGAGCGTTCGACTTGCAAGACTCAGGTCTCTGGTTCGAATCCCACTCTAGCCGCACTGACGAGCCCTGATAGGGCGAAACACAAACTCTTTGTCTGCGGATGAGTCTATGGCTGAGGGTAGATACCGCCTGTATCTACAGTATCAATAAGTTGGACAAGAAGAAGTGCCAAATGTAATGTCTATAGATAATACAGGCTGTAAACTAGCAAAACACAAACTAACAACAAACGACGATGGTAACAAAAACATGTACTTACCAGATGCCAAAAATCGTAAAGTCACAGCAAGGCGCTCGCCTGAAGATATAGCCTCCCGCATCACTGTGTCTTGTTTCACGATTAAACGTGAAACCATATCCAAAATTGTATTGAAGTTGGGCACCGTCATTCGCAGGACAGATGTGCAAGTCTACTGATCCTCACCAGCCAACTCCTGAAGACATTAAACAAAATTTAGGAGCCAGAGATAAATAAACTTTCCACAATAACTAAATGCAGCCTACAAATAATTACATTATATTTTAAAAATTTGAAGAAAAATATTTTCCACCGTATTTTCCTTTTTTATAAATTATGTCATTTTTATCCATTGAATAAAACAAGACAATAATATTGAGGACTAAAGGTCTACACCAAAGACTATTTTTTTGGTTGATCATACTATAATACACTACAGCTCTGTAAATATTGTACAACAGAGTCCCACTCTTAAATGAATTGAATAGATCTTTTAAAAAACAATTATGCTGCCTCACAGGAATTTGTGTGAGTGTGTGTGTGTGTTTGTGTGTGGCCTATCAAATCTGGCGTAAACAAGGCCTAAGCTGGGAATAGAAATATGAAGGCAGCATCTAGCAGGAGCAACAGGTAGGAAAACAAACAAAAAGACAGACGAGATGAGAAAGGATCATAACACAACACACTAAAAGTGACTAAATCAAGTAAGGTAGAGCGCGCATAATTTTATTCTAACCGGCATGTTGTGAGTTTGATCGCCGCTTTCACGTCTTGTCTACGACTGTTTGGGTCGGTGCCTTTATAGGCCTTATGTGCGTTGCTGAGACATAGGTTCTGGTATCCCAGGTGTGGCACCACCTACAATTTCCAGACTTAAGTCTTGGGACCCGTCCGCAATAATATGCTGGTACTGTTTGGGTCGGTGTCATGGTTCTTCTGATTGATTTCTGTTCGAGTTCTTTATTTCTTTTCCCGCTCCATCCAATAATCACTTCTTTTTCCGATTATACTTTTTTGTACTTGCCAAGGCGACGAAAGACGCTGTGAAGCAAAATGGATGCTAATACATGACTGGACAGTACGTATCAACACTGGAGTTTCAAATTGAACAAGGATGAATTCAACAGTTTTACATTTTTATTAGATTTAGAAATTAGATCAAAATAGAGATTAGAGAGCCCTAGATATAATCTAGATCTAAGTACATGCATTAAATCTTTTGAGTCCCGTCCAATTTCGCATGTTAAATCTGATATGGATATTCCAAAACACTTTTGATCTTTGATTAGATTCTAGATCTAGATTCTAGATCTAAATCTATTTCTTTGACCAAGAAGTGCAAGTTTTTTCCCTTCTTTATTTCACTTTATATAGAAATCTATTTAGATCTAACAAGGCTCAAGATATTGATCTAGATTCCAAGTTCAGGCAAGATATAGATTCTAGATTAATGCTTAAATTCTTATTCTATCTAGATTTAAGTATGTACAATAACCGGTTACATTCTTGTTAAAACTCACCTTCACTCCTTCAGACTTATTTTTCCTATGTTTGTAAGCTTACCGTGAAGCATTACTTACAACTGTAAATCTAGAGGCGTTAGTAGGCCTACCCTCTGGTCCCTATCCTCCCAGATCTAGTAAGTTATCAATTGACGTGACATCATTTTAATGCTATGTATGTACCCTCTAGCCTGTATTGTAGTGTTTCTGCCTATAGATTTAGACCTCTATATTGTGTGTTGGTCAAATTTTGACATACGCACTAGATCTATATAAAGTTGTTTTGTTTTGTTTTTCAAATCAAACTTTTTAGTTATACGGCTGAAATGAGCAAAGCTCTCACCTAGTTTTTGTTTTTTAAAATATTTCCTAGGCCTAGGTCTAAAAAAAAGGCTGAAAGTTGTAAGTAATGCTATACACAGCAGTTATAGATATCTATTATTATTTTGTTTTCAATTTTTTCCCCAAGTATTCCTTTTAAGCTTCAATTATATCTTCTTACGGAAGGCTTGGCAATTGTTTGGGATTTATATTGACTTGGTCCTCAAAAAGTTTATTTAGTGGGAATGCATATTTTGATGAGCAGTGTAAATCTTTGTGATGGACTTGCCACAATATTTTTTTTCTTCTAATTTATAGCACATTTCATTAGATTTGTTTGCAGGAAATTCTATCTCAGAACTTCTTTTTTTTTTCATCTTTACAGACACAGGAGTTTGAAAAGCACAAATATGTTTTCATATTGTCTTGAATTAAGATATTCCAAAAAGTGTGCCTATCCCTAGCAGTTAGGCCTACACCTTTTTGCCTTTTTATATATTTCAGTTGGAAAGCTAAGCGCCTATGAAGATGAGTAGTACTGGTAATGTGGAACCCTCATCCAGAGTCGGCGTTACTCTGGATCTGATTCTAAAGACATTGATTGCGTCCTCTGACTTTACCACCTTAGAAACAAAAAACTGGGAGGCAATAGCAAGACTAATTCCTGGGACTACAGCTATTCAGGTGTCAATGTTATGTTTTACTTTCATATTTGTTTGTATGGAAAATGATAACATAAATCTGAATTGTAGAATACCATCATTTATACATTTAAGATTACATAAAATAGTGATATGAAAGCTCCAATTTCATCATCAATGTCATGCCACATTTTTGAAGTAAAAAATTAGCTGGAAAGCTTGCCATATAGCTCGCCTCATTCTAGCCCTTACAAAAAGAAGAAGAAAAAAAAACATGTGTCCATTAAAATTGTATTTTGACAAAAATTTACAATTTTTAGTAGAGCAGGAAAAAAATGCAGCCTAAATAAGCCTCTCTCTAGGTCTCTTTTTTTTCTGCCAGTCGGAAAGCAAGTGTGAAAAATTCCTTCTTGAGAGAGAAGGGTGTTTCAACCTCCAACACCTGACACACTCGCTTTTCGACATTTTGTTGTAGAAATCTATGATTCATCTATTAAATCATTTTAACTTTTTTTTTTTTTATTGCTAGGTTTCGTAAAAAGAGATTGATATGTACATTTTTTCTTCTTCCATATATCAACAACAAAAAAAAAAATCGAAGAGTAAATGCAAAAGTATCATTCACTAATGCAGAAAAAAATTATTCAGTCTAACTGAAACTCTCTTTTTAGCATAAAAAAAACAATAATGTAAATGTGTGAATGGGAAACCAATAATGTCATATAGTGTACCAATGCAGGAAAAAAAACTAACTAAAACTCTCTCACATCTACTGCCAGTGTGCCCGAAGGTATGATGAACTTCTGACAGGGGGTGGGGGTATCGCTATCGAGCACCTGACTCGATCACTCAGCAGCTCTGGCCTAATCAACAGTGCCAGCGCTGCTAGTCTCACGGACTATGATAGCGGATGTCGATCGAACAGCAGCAGCAGACCCAGCTCTAGCAAGCCGAAAGGTAACACAAACAGCAACGATATTATTGAAATTTTGATAAATTTTTTAATTCAATTAACGCTCTCCCTACCCTACCCACTCAGATTTTTACTAAGTTCTACTAGAAGGTCGAGCACGAAGTCAAACAGTTTGGTTTTTGTTTGCTACATTCATTATATCTGACAGCTGTAAGAGCCACAATCCTGGCACTCTTTTAATAATTTACCATATAAGGTGAAAGACTATTCCATACTAACACATTAGTTAGCTATAATATTCTGTAATCAGGTTGAAGTTACACCTTGGTTTCAGAAGAATGCTTGTAATAGTAATCTTTATTTTCCAATAATGGTATGTCACAATGTCATTGTTATGATGTGTAAATGAGTTGCATCACTGTACTTCTCGACATACATACTCACACTTGGAGGCACAAACATAATTAGTTCAACAACAAAAAACACTCATCTAAATCAGAAAGATGTAGCGGAGAGAATTTAATGCAATTTTCAAACAAAGTCTGGTTTCTCTTGGAACAAAAGATTTTTATATATCTCTATTATTTTGTGTTGTGAGTAGTTCTGGTCTTCTCAAGTTTATTCTTACATACATTATTTATGTAGCAATAAATAATGAAGATGCTTGAAAGAGTGTAATCATATTGACTTACAACATAGCTTCCTTTGTTGCAGGCCGTGAAGACAAAGATAAAGCCAATGGCACTAAGGATGGACACAGAAGAGAGGCTAAAGGGTAAATACCCCTTAATCAGTTTTTATTAATTTTATGAACTTTAATTTTTAATTCTGTAAAAATCCTTCCAAAAGCATGTGTTTTATTTGTTGATATTTGCATATATAAATAATTATATTTATATATATATATATATTTTAGGTACTTATTTGATCCCCAGAAAACTCACATGATCTTAGATGATCTGAAGCACTTTTTGTGTATTCATTTTTAGAATTACATATTATCTGAATAAAAAGGGGTGCTTTGTACATCTCTCAACAAGTTATTGTAAAAGCAATATAACCGCATAGCAAATAGAGTTTATTCGAGTATGTACTTGTATGATATTGAATTTGTAAACTTACGCTATGACTGTTAAGGGTTTTGTAAGATCTCATTCTTTTAACCTGTATGGTTTGCCAAATATTTTTATGTGAAATTAAAATCAAATTTTTAAAAATGTACATTGGTCTATTGAAATAAGATGCATTTCAGGATTCCAATCCAAAGTGAAAGTTTTGCTTTTGTCGATACTGACTTTGTTAAAATTAAATAAAATTTTCTCCCAAATAATTATATATTCGGTTTAACTTTTAGAGCTACATATTCAGAATAAAAGTTTTAGTATGGTACCAACATCTAAAAATTACTCTGCATGACTCCTAGCCTTTTAATGTTATATATTTTTTTAAGGTAACCATGCAAATTCAAAACATTTTTTTTTTTTATTTCATCTCTTAGCTTATATATTATGATGGAAGGAATTGATTTGATGATGTTTACTTTTTAAAACCTAACTTTGTTGTCTTTATATTTAGTGGAAGGATAAAATGTCTATCTCTTTTTTCCACAGACCCATTATGGTTATTCATGTATGTGATGAGGCAAAGAACTGTAAGTAGCTGAAGCATTGTAGCACTGACATAGAAATCTGTTTCCTTTATTGACAATTTTAGCCATTGTTAAATTCTCGTAAAACAATTATTTAATTTTCATAACCAAGATTCTCTTTAGAGATTATTAATTCAAAAAAGCATTTAAAGTAATAAAGCCTCGCTTTCTTGTATTTAGTTTAAATCTTCAGTTGAGTTGGTTTAACGTCCAACATCAACACTATTTAGGCTATATTGTGGATGGGTCCCAAGACTGACGTCTGACAATTTATGCGCTGCCACACACGAGACAGGGTGGGGATATGACTCCTGTCTCAGCCGGTCACATTAAACTAACACCAACCCAACCAGTAGGGGGCGAAATCGCAAGGGCTCCAACAACAGATCTCCTGCATCTGAAACTGATGTTCTTCCCCAGGGCTACCAAGCACCCCTTAAATCTTAAGACATGCCACTACACATTGAAAATTTTAATTAGTTTGGACAACAGCTTTCTAACAAGTCTACTATTATCCTGACTATACAAGGTCTGAGCGAGAATCTAGTTCAGATTAAATTTTTTTTTATGTTCCTTATTCCATATAATTTTTCATCCAATTAAATTTCAAAAAGAATTTTAATGAAGCACTCAAAAGAGAAACAGCAGATGTCAACAAAAAATTCACCCACTTCTTAATCAGTTTTAAAGATTCAACTATTAGACATCTTAAAAATGTTACAGTTTCTATGTTATTCAATAGGGAGAACATTTTTCCTCAGATGATGAGATACAGGACCCCAATTCATCGCTTACATTTTAAAATATGTCTTTAATGTGCATAGTGTCCAAAAATGTGACATCAGCTGTTCTGTGCTGTAGATTCTCCAACTTCATATTTTTGAGCATGATGAATAGAGTTTTAAAGAGAGGAAAGATACATACATGTAAGGTAAATTTTCGTTAAATCTGACGTCCTATTCTAGTGAAAAAGGACTTCCATTGCCCCCGGGATTTGCTGGTCCAGGAGATGAAATATTTTGCGGAGTATCTGAGCACAGACGCCCAGCGGTGGGAGGAAGTGGATATATCCGTCCACTGTGACGTTCAGATCTTTGACTGGCTCATCAAGTACGTCAAGCGAGGCTCCAAGGAAGTTCAAGAGGAGCCTAAGCTAGGTGACGTTATGTTTAGTTTCAGTTCTTTTTTGGTGAAGAAAGCCTCTCTCTCTCTCTCTCTCTCTCTCTCCCTCTCTCTCTCTCTCTCTCTCTCTCTCTCTCTCTATCTATCTCTCTAACAGATCATATTGTTTGACAGAACCAAAAGAAAAAATAATTTAAAAAATCCTGTATGAACTTATGAAGTGGAAGCACCAGCTGAAATTCAGATCTTCTGCTCTTGGGTCAGAGCACTAACCATTAAGCTACTCGGTTTATTAAACATATTTCTAATAAGTTTGAATCCTCTTAGGTTTCCAATAGAATCCTGTACTTGGTTAGGTTTGATCACATACCTCCCAAAAAAGAAAAAAAAAATGTTATAATATGGTATTTGATGTTTCTGCTTGTTGGACAAGACTTGTGTCATCGAAAAAGGGGAATAACCTCAAGTGTAATCACATTCCCATTAAAGAATAATTTTACATCTGTTTGCGTCTCCAGAAGCCAATAATGTTGTGAGCATCCTAATTTCTTCAGACTTCTTGAAAATGGATTCCTTGGTAAGTAATTTAGGTTTTATAAAATTGTTGTTTTTTTTTTGTCATCCTGTACTTTTTGCCATCATCTTTAAAGGAGCAAGAATAATTGTTTGTTTGTTTTTTTGTTCCTGGTCAATTGATATAAAAGTTTTAGGTCGTTGTATCATGTAATTTCCTTTTTTTTTTTTAATTAATCTGTTACAAAGCAAAAGCTTCTTGTTTTATCGGAACTTACTTTTTTTGATGAATGAAATGGAAACGCTCCGTTTTTAAAATGGTTTCCTTTTTTTCATACTCCTTAGAAGATTTAAAGCGGGAAATATCCTATAGAAAATGTTACTACAGGGAGAAATCTTAATGTTGCAAAGTGTCTAATGTAATTGCCTGTGGGATGTCATTATGAAAAGACCCTCAGATAATAGGCAATACACTTAGTAATTATGTTCCCAAATTTTGTCATTATTGTTCAAAAACATCCATAGAAGTACTTATTTCCAGTTGTATCATACTCAGATTTCTATATAGGTAGTGATAAGAAATCAATTCAATAAAGTCATGTTCTGTTTAAAATTCAACTGTTATTTCTAGCTCATATCTATCATGGTGCCACAACATTTAGGCTACACTCTAACAAGTCATAAATGATATTCATTTTTTTTAAAAAGGATCCTTGGTCTTCTTGCGATTTTGTACATTTTTGGTCCTATTATTTCTTTGGTCTCTCAATAATCCAAGAGCTTCCTTCCTCCCTTGAATCCTAACAAAGACAACACTCTTTGCTGACAGCTACAGCAACTGAAACAGACTATCAAATACCTCTACCTGGCAAAAACAACAATAATAATAATAATAATAATAATAATAATAATAATAATAATAATAATAATAATAATAATAGTAATAGTTATAATAATAAGAATAATAA
>RQTK01000061.1:255730-284726 GCA_003991915.1 Elysia chlorotica | reverse complement strand
TAATAATAATGATAATAATAATAATAATAATAATAATAATAATAATAATGAACGGCATTTATGTTGCTCATATTCAAAGCAAATGCAATGCTTTATGCGCCAATTACACTATTTCTTCCTAAGGTCACTGAATGCATAAAGTTTTGTCACAAAAATATGAGCACAATTGTGTCGACTCCATGCAACATGGGATGCATCAACGACAGACTGCTGACCAGGTCGGTTTAAATTTGTTGTGTCTGTATTCACTTATTGTCCTCAAAATTGGATCACACTTCGGAGAAATTATTACGTTTTTTGCGTATACCCGTCTTTAATGTTATTGATAAAGGAAACTTTTTTTTTTTTTCAATTCATGAGATTGATAAGTTCTGTCTTATTTTCTACTTATGGGGAAAAGCATTTAGGAAAAAAATACAAAGATTTAATTTTTTATCTAAAGATTCTAGAACATTGCTGTCTGTAATTTTTTTTTTTTTTGCTTGTCAGAATTGCAGAACTTTTTAACCACAATGAAGCGGACGATGTGAAAGACAGGAAAGATAAGTTTAAAAGGTACACTATATATGCTTGTTTGCTTATTTTTGTCTCATCTAAAAATAAAAAGAAGAAGAAAAAATATGCTGTTTATAACATTTTCTTTTTATCCCCAATTCTTACATATTTCATAATTTTGACATAAAATATATTGAAACTTTACATTTTGCCCTCAACTTGAAACAAAAATTATAAAAAAGTTGCTCAGTTTTACTGGTAAATACTTTGGTCAGTTTAGATATGTACAAAACATTTGCATATTATTTTATAAGTCTGAATATATAACTTAATTTCACAGTACTATGCCTGTTCCAATTTTTGAGGGTTACAAGTTAGCTTAGTTGTGGAGTGTGAAATTTCAAAGCAGGTTCTGTCAACTGATCAGCTCGTTCCTGCTAATTGGGTCAGTGTCAGTTGAGACACAAGTCCTGCTGGTATCCATGAAACAAAATTGTTGGACTTCACTTGTGGAACTTTTTTTATGATATAGAATCCTTTAGGATATCTCAACTACTTTAAAACAAAAGACGGACAAAGCTATTTCCACAAAGTTCTATTCAGATATGTAAGAATAGTGAAAGCTAAATCAAATCACCTTTTTTTTACCAACTTGCAGCAAACTTTTTTCCAAAAAGATTGAAAAACTGTTTGAGCCAGAAGGTGTGAACCCTGATTCTCCTGAGAAAGGGACTTCCCTATTCAGGTATGATTTATGAGAGCTTTTACACAATTTTATACACTTAACATTTATATGTATGCAACTCTACAACAAGGCTTCTATGTAATGTAGGCTAGGCTATAAAGAAAAACAAAGTATATTAAAAATGTCTTAAAAGCATTGCCAGTTAGTCACGAAGTTTGCTTATTTTCCTAACCAAACAACAAAAGCAATGCAAATACACTAAAAGTTTGCATAATTAATGCATTTTGCAAAATTATTGAAGAACTGTTATTTAGTAAAACAAAACTTTGAAAGTCACTCTAAGTTTTAATTTTTATTATATAGATTTGTTTTTAATTTCAGGTGCAGTGTTTGCAAAAGACATTTGACTCACTCTTTACAGTCAAAAGTCAAGTGTATGCCTTGCAGGTTTGTATCTCCGTCAGTTCTAGTCAATATGAAAAATGATTTGATCATTTTCATAGGTTTTTTGTTGTTTTGTTATTTTGATCATTATAATTATGTTTGTAAACAAAACCTCAACATCGCCCCAAAATAATCATCAACATTTCCAGAATGCCTATTTTTATTAAAATTTCAATCTACACTCTCTTCATAAGGGGTTTATAAATACTTGAGTAATTTATTTGTATACTGAAGGAACAAAGCCAAAAAGTTTTATATGTTAAAAAACCCTTTTTGAGTTTTTTCTCCGCTACTTCAAGGCGGTGACTGCTTTACCATTTATGTACCATATTTTCTTAAAATTTATAGGTATAGACAGGACAGAATAATTCAGTGTGAGAAATGGAAGTTTAAGTGTGAAACAAACACAAAAATATGTTGAAAACAAAATTTAATTTATTGTTGTTTCCCTCCCAGAATGACAATAGATCGCAATGGAAAGATGACGTACTCCCATGTGCGAGATCCAAAGTTTGACGTTAATGACTTTATCCTAGAGCTGAAAGTCCAGCTAAAAACCTGGCGTGACGTGTACTGGCGTCTCTGGGGAACTATAAATAGCCTGACTTGCGGGAGATGCGGAGAAGTGTTTCCTTTAACAGAGTTTGGCCATTGCAGGTTTTCTCATTTCCTTTTCTTTTGTATTTTTAGTTTCTCTACAAAGTATAATTACAGAGTACATGAGTATTTACAAGTGTTTTATCTTTGAATATCTTTGTATCTCTAAACATGATTTATTGATTGTATGAATGTTCAAAGCTGAATGCCAACTTCTTTCAGATGAATAAAACGCAGTGGACTATTTATACTTTACTTTTGTCATTTGCTGACTCTTCAATGTCTGAGCAAAAAGCTCTCCTTGTTTACTCTCTCAAAGTCTCTGTATCCAGAAAGCATTTAAAGTTTTCTTTTAGTTTTACGTCCCTTATGTTCTCAAGAAGAATCCTACACAGTGATGGAACCTCGAAGCAAAATTCTCAAGTTTTGGCTGATCATATAATACTGACATCAACCCCGCCTGTAGGAAACAAAGCTGTCTGATAAGAAAATTGAACCATGGATTTCTGATTAGCAGCAGTTTTGCTCTATTGTCTGCATTGCACCCCAAAAAGAATTAATAGCTCTATACTTTGTGAAGTGACATTAAAAAAGTTCTCTCTGCAGTTTTGGTGGAAATAGATATGACAGCATGAAAAAATTCTGCCATCTTATCGTTAAAAAACACATACACAAACTAAAGAATAGCGCATATATGTGTTGCTTTTTTAGAAATAAAATTGCAGAATTGTCAAAATAATAGCTTTGCTGTCTTATGAAAGAAAAAAACATATATGCGCTCTTCTTAAGGACACATAATGCATTTTTTACAATAAGATAGCAGAGCTGTAAGGATTGCCTCATGACTATAAAAAAAAAGAAACATTATGATTCATTATCTAGTCATAAATCTGTTATACTCCGAACTTTGATTGCATCTTACCCAAAATTGCAAAATCTATAGATAGAACCTCAAGGACAGGTAGTCGCAAGACGTGCATCAAAAAGGTTCTATCAACACATTTTGTGAAGTCCCATCACACTTGCCTCCCAAAAGACGCCAATTTTCAGAAAATTTATGTATTTTGGGGAAACAAAATAAGTGGCAATTAAGAGTTCAGTAAATGTTTGTCTATTGGTTATTGTTTATGATTCACATGCTATGCTGCTTTACCCGAAATGTTCAGTAGAAAAATTTAATAATGTTGAATGAATTGGCATCACTAAATTATACTTCTATGGTACTTTGATTGTCAGCTACCACCCAGAGATGGCTCGTTACGACAACGAGCCCGGAGCTGCGAGCTCGTGTGTTGGGGTCCACCCGTGCTGCCACCAGACGGCCCAGCGATTTGACCCGGCGCTCATTGTCAAAGTGAGTTACTGGTACCATGTTCATACCTGGGCCGAACTGGTGCAGGTGGTAGAGCGTTGGTCAGTTTTGCAGATGTAAGCGTGGCAACTTTTTGTTTTTTTTACATACATTATTCTTAAATAGATAGAATAAAATCTGTGAATTGATTCTTACATAATGAAGCAGGGGGCGCGGTGGCCCAGGGGTAGAACATCGGCTTCCGACGGCTGAGACAGGAGTCATGGTATCCCAACCCTGTCTCGTGTGTGGCAGCACATAAAATTGTCAGACGTCCGTCTTGGGGCCCGTCCACGATATAGCCTATAAGTTGCTGACGTTGGACGTTAAAACCCAACCAACCAACCAACCAACCAATACATAATGAAAGCTGTTTTTTGAATGTGGCACAGGTGTAAGCGGTGACTGCAGTTGAAGTTGTATTACTGAAGTTCCTTTAGAGGAACATTTTGCAGTTAAGTTTTTGTCCTGTGTTGCAAAAGGCGATTCGTTTAGTTTTTCTTTTGCATTTCCAGATCTGCGCAAATGCAGATGATTTTGTTCAGTTTCCAGTCTAGGGCTTAGATTCAGAAGTCTCCCTCATGGAATTTGTCATCATGATATTGGTGTACAAATGCTACATTATTTAAACCATTTATCTGATATATTATCAATTGGTAAAGCCTAGTTATTTGATCCCTCATACATAACCAAATTAAATCAATAAATAAATTATTATGCTTAAATCAGATAAAAATCCTTTTTAAGAATATGACCTTTTTACTTTAATTAGTCAGATATATACTCATGATATTTATTATTTACCAATGAAAAATTGAAATTTCAGTTTTTGTTTGTATTTAATGTTTAAGCACAGTGATATTTTTTCCAAATTATACCTTTAGTACTTGTGACTGCACATGTATTATAGATATATTCCCATTAATCAAATTTTAAAATATTTTAAGGATCTCCCAGCACTTTTTTTAAACAATAAACTAATTGATCATTTATCTTACATAAGAACAAACAACAACAAAAACTATCATATTCTTGTAAAGGATTTTATTTGAAATAAAAAAAAATGATTTGTTTCATTTCACTTGTTCCACAGTCATGGGCTGCAATAACCACCTTTTACTTTAAAATTTTATTTAACTCTTTCTAGGGCTGCAGAGTGAAAGATCACATCATCTCTCTGCCTGACTCATCGGTTGGTGGGGGAGGAGGAGGGGCGGACGGAGGGGCTGGCGATCGGTCGGCTGTAGGGGGCAGGCCGACCAAGTCTCCGCTGCAGAGACTCTATGACGATTTGCTGGCAAGACGTGATGTCATCTGTGTGCCGTACCAGCGCCTGTCTGATGTCAAGTAAGTCTCATTTTTGTGTAATTTGCCGAAGTGCAAGAAACTTTAAAGTTTTTTTTCAAGTCCTATATATACTGCTTGGGTCGGCGTCAGTATTATTTGACAAACTGAGACAGAGGTACTCCCACTCTGTTGTCTGTGTATGGCAGCAAGTAAAGTTGTCAGACATCAATCTTGGGACCTGTCTGTGATACAGCCTAGTTGCTGGTCTTAGACATTAAGAAATACAAAAATGTTTTGTTTTAGACTAAATTTGCAGACAGTCCTTCTGTAGCTAAAGATTTTGCAGAGGTATTACGACTAGAGAGATTAAATTTTGTTTTAAAAGAACAGCCAACTTGATTTCAACTACAATTTAAGCATTACAGGAGTAGGTTGATATGTGTGCTCAGTAGTCAATATTCAATACATAAACCATCCTTAAAAACCCTCATAGATATTGTAGAAAATGATGCATTTTATAATATCCTTTTCATCTAAAGCAATTTTACACTGAATGTCAAAGTGAAGGCAGGTTAATATTTTTTTCCACCGCTATTGAAAAAACAGAAGTCTGCAACTATAACTTAAGCCCAGGCAAACATATTCAAAACAAATAATATATTGATGACCTTAGAAAACCAGCAAGCAGTACGCTCAAAATGGAAGACATTCTCCAAAACCACAACATTGAAGTAAAAAAAAAAAGCAAAGTGGAGGATACAGAGATAAGAAACAATTGTGACAAGCAGAAAACAATTACGAAAATTGGATCGTTGCCAAACATAAATGAAGGCATGAAAAGCATAATCACCTTTGTAGTGTGCCCTAAATGCTTTCAGTAGTATTATCACTTCAAAAACTTTGCATACAAATCATTTTGTAAGGAGAAATGTTTTTGAAATCCTGTGCTTTTTTAAAAGAGAAATATGTTTGCAGTACTTCCTGTATTTAGTATTTTAATAATATTTGAATGAGGAATTTCAAGAATTGTCTACAGATATCATTACAACTAAGACTTTGGTAACATTTTATTTAGATGAAAATGTCTCACACTTTTTTTTAAAAGTATTGTATTTATACGTCTTTCCTTTGCCTTTCTCTTCTTTTTAAACGCTGATGTTGTGCAGTGAGAGGTATGTGATTTTAGCTACAGCTTATTTGCTTGCTACAGAAATTTTTTTTTTCATTATACGTCTTTCCTTTGCCTTTCTCTTCTTTTTAAACGCTGATGTTGTGCAGTGAGAGGTATGTGATTTTAGCTACAGCTTATTTGCTTGCTACAGAAAAAATTTTGCAAAAAAGCTTGCCGAAAGATTCTTTGCCAATTTAATTGACTAATAAATTAATTCATGACATTATCTGCCCTGCTGAACACACCGCGCTTGAATAACACCCTGCCACCACCACCCATGTCCGTAAAAACTTGTCAATTGTCTTTAACTTCACAATGACCCTTTTGCAGTTTTCACTCATTTGGACAAATGTGATCAAGTTTCAAGATTTGTGTATTTTCTATCACTTATCTCTCTCACTCATTAGATTTTTTGTTTCAAACAGGTTTTAGAACTAACCATTGAAGAAAAGCTTTAGAAAAAAATATGTCTCTTAATATGTCTCTATTTGCTGTGTAACATGGAGTGCTGTTGTCAAGTCGTTTGATGTTTGCTCTTAAAATTCTGAGTTTTTGTTTGTACTTTTGTTTAATTCACTCCGTCTTCTATCATTTTTACAACCCAAATCTAGTACGTTTTTAGAATAAAAAATCATGTTAAATTATTCAAATTATACATCTAAAATTAACTTGGGTCAATATCATTCTGAAGTTGTGTGTGTAAATTTGTGGCATTTCAACCTCAGACATTTCCTTTTTATCCTTTTTTATTCAATGTACATTTCAAGCTACATTTTGTTCCATTCAAAATGGTCTAAAAATTGTAAATTCAATTGATTAGTTTCTATATACCTTTTTTTTCAATTCCAAATTATATTTAATAACGTAGACAGTGTTCTGTATCGTTTGCGATCTTTCAAATTTGTAATTCTTAACTCATTTTCTTTCCCTGTTGCCTTTATAGATGTGCCCTCTTACCTTTCGCAGTGTTATGAATGTCACACTTTCTAAAAAAAAATAGCCAGTCGGACTTTTGGGTTTTGTTTATACCCAATAGTTCTAATTCTCCTTTATTTCCCTTAAATTGCTTTAACTATCGTTAGGACGAGGGGAGTAAAAAGATAGATCATGGTGGCTTAACTGTAGATCACACGCTTCATATTTGTGAGGTTTCCAGCTCTATCCCCGAGTGGCCTTTTCCCTTCTGATTGAATCCTCAGTGTAATGTGTCGACATAAGACTGTCGATCTAAGTCCTATTATCCACACTCTGCTCTGTGTTACAGCATGTGAAATTGTCAGATGTTATTTTTGGGATCTGTGTGTGATATAGCATAGTTCCTGACGACAGGTTTTAAGAACCCTACAAATCAATCTTTGAGGTAAACCAATCTTCATTAAATTTTCTCTTAGATCATTTTTAATAATAAAGTTACCATTAGTCTGATGAAGCCAATAAAGGCGAAACGTTTATATGTATCTTTCTACCTCTAGTTGTTTTTTATTTATTGTGTTCCTCAGTTGCTAAGTTGTGCGTATTCCCCCCTTTATTATGTTTATACTACTTTTATTACTTGCGCACACTAGGTCCTTAGCAACTGAGTAGGTGTACTCTTAAGTGCTGTGCTTTTCATTCCAATTCAGATTCATTTCCATAGATCATTTTTATCATAGCATTCACAGCTCCCACTAACTTAGACTCAGGATATCTTGTCCTGATGATTTTTTGTTCATTTTGACAAATGTTCTCCTGTAATTGTAAATTAAATTTTTATTTTGTTCATAAGTATTCATATCTGGTTCATATGCACACAAAACAACTATGCCATTCATTGGTTGGTGTGCAACTGACCTCCACCTCTCCCTGGTTTGCAACTGATCTTCCTCCGCTCCCCCCCCTCCCCCTTTTCCATTTTGTAACAATGATATCAAACCTTTGATCTCCTATGAATTTCCAAAAATACTCCAAAATAGTGCACACTAATTGAATAGGCCTTGAATCATGCTATATGAAAATAATATATTAAGGCATAATGGATAACTTTGACTGGTCATGAAAACGATTAAGTTGTCCTTCTTAAGTGAATTTGAATTCATTTTCAATAGATACACTTTAATATAAATATTGCTTTGTCTGCGCTGCTAACTATCTGTTAATCAATAAAGAAAATGTATATTTGATATAATTATGTAGCCAGTAATTTTAGGAGTCTTGTGACCTTGACTGTAGTTTGCTTCACCCATCCAGTCTATTGTATGCAGATCAGGCTCTCCAATCGTTTACTTAAGATCCTAGGAGGGCAAGCTGGTAGAGTGCTTGGTTTCAAATCAGAGGGCCCAGGCAAAAATATTTGTCAGATATCCTCTCCTACTGGTTAGTTTGGTGTCAGTTTAATGTGACAGGCTAAGACACAATTTCTGGTATCTCCAACTCTGTCTCTGAGATGCCACATTTAAAATTGTCAGACATCAGTGTTTGAACCCGTTCCTGAAATAACCTAGCTGCTGAAGATGGACGTTAAGATCTTAACAAACCAAACTTCAGATATCAAACTAAGCAAAGTCAGAGCATACAATTACAAAATATACATTAGTTTTTTTCGTTTTGTTTTAGCCTCTTAATTCTCTGTGGAACATAGAACCCAAGCAAACCCCCTCCACCAAACTCGGTTCTGGCTGGTACTCTTTAGCTCGACCCATGTACTACAAACGTCTTTTATCTCGACATTGGTGCTTTGTCGCTAAGTAAGCTTCGGACTGCAGACCTTGCGTTTACCTTGGGGATTCCACTCCAGGGCTTGCCTTGTGATGTTGGATACAGGCTTTGAGAGCATGTGGCCTATCCAGCCCATTTGCGCTTTCTGATCTCCGTCTCGATGGGGACTTGCTTTGTTCTCTCCCACAGTTATTTGTTCGGGATAACTTCAGGCCAGTTTCTGAGGCATCTGTTAATGAATGGTTGACAATGTATACTTTACAGGAGCAGTTTCTGGTCTTCTTTTTCATCTTTTTAATACTCAACTGCTTTGTAGCATTTTGTTGTCTGTGCTTTTGTGAAGTCCTTTACACTTTTAGATTTGAACATCTTGAATACAGCCTAATCTGTAAATTAATCTGTCTATAATTGGTCTTTCTCAAAATTAACTATCAATTTATATTAAAGCAAAAAGAAACTGGGTCTACATATTGACTTTGTATGCTGCAGGGACTAGTCATTACAAATAAAAATTAGGGATGTACAAGTTCACATTTTTAAAATATTGATTACAAGGTTTAAAGTTAAAACCTTGATAATGTTAGCCAAAACTCTTTAATATGGTACAAGTTTTGCCTTTAAATTAAACAATATTCACAAAAATTTATGCAAAAAATTACTGCATATTTGCAGCTGCTTTGGTATGAAGAAAAGGCCCAATATTGTCCTAGGTGAATCAGATAAAATGAAATTGGAACTTTGTGTTTTAGCATCTGATATCATTATTATTAATAATACAATGTTATCATTTTGGTTTTTCTTTATTATGAGGTGTTGTGTCCTGTTACATGTATTCAAATAAGTTGTCTGCCTTTCTCTTGTCTCCCACTCTCTTTGTAGCCAATCCTCTACCTCATATTTCCACTTTCTTGTTGATCATGTGATAACTGAAGTAATTCATCTCAATGGAAGGGATATTCTTAAGTCTTTCCAAGCTAATGCGATCATATGTGACTTACCTTCTTTCAAGCTAATGTAACCGTATGCATCCCAATTTGAGCTACAGATATTTTTTTTATTAGATCTAACTGTATAATGTTTCAATTCCTCTAATCACTTACAATGGAACTAAATATTGATACTGATCATAAATCCGATACCAAGGTTGGGGAGATGGGTGCTGATGAAGAGCAAATAGCAAGTTCAAGGACCGATCGGGACTGTCCAAGTCTAGATCTAAATAGATCTAGACCTAACAAAGAGTTGGCTGATATTTTGGTGGATGTCGCCGGTAAACTAGAGCCAAGTTTTAACCAAAACCCAGAAATTCAACTTATATCTATTCACTTTTCTTTTCCTTTTTTACTCTATTTTTACTTCTCTCTGAGTTGCTAGCATACTTAATATTGCATCACTGTGAAGTAAGGATAGACTCAAATTGCGTCATAAGTTACAAATGAGCTCATACTTTTTTTAGAGAAAGAGAGGGAGAGAGAGACAGGCAGACAGACGGTTTTCTTCTGTTTACTCAGTTATTTCCTGATATTTTCTATAATTCATCCTGATTAGATATGTAATAATGTTACCGATCTTTCTGCCAAAATGATTTAGGCCTACTTATGTATTTTTTTATCGTTAGACTTTTTGTACTGTTTCTTTTTGTGTGTCTGTGTGTGTGCCTGTTGTTTGTTTGTTTTTTTCTTTCAGCGATATGAAGATTTGGAGACAATTTTTTACCTATTCCTCTTTTTATTTTGCTTCACCCCTGGGTTTGTCGGGTTTTTCTTTGCTTTCAGTGACTTGAAGATTGAAGTTTTCGAGAACGAGGTTTTTGCGTGCCATGCCCACAACTCAGGCCTACATCTCCCCAGTCTGAGTACAGTTGGGGCTGTGGAAGGCAAGACGGAGGTGAGTGGGGAGCAGGTGGAAAAACCTGGATCTCAACATTCTTGTGACATCCTTAACTCAAGCGAGTGACGGAGTCAAATGGCATAGACATTTTATTTGAAAAACAGAAGTCTTAAGTTTTTCAAATCTTCAAAAAAAGTTAATTCTTTCTTTATTAGTGTAAGAGATACGAATTTTTAATTTAAAAAAAGCCCTTCAAAATAGTGCTATTTCATGAACATTGCTGGCAAAGTACTGTGACTCCATTGAGTTACTACAGGTTTACTGTTCAGTATTGTAGCAATATAATGTCAGATGCCCATTTAGCTCGTGATAAACTTAACCACTTGCTGAAATTACTTTGATCCTTAGTTTGGAAGCAATCATTCAAATTCGTATGTTCATTAGTCGGCATGGCTGATATTTTTTTTTCACTTGATCATGTAATCTTTGACTGAGCCACTTTCAGGACATACCATTTTGCTTTCTGCAAAGTTTGGGAAAAGATATGCCACGTTCATCGTCAGTCATTCTATATATGTATTTTTTTATTTTTTTTCCCCCTTATTTTATGTCAGCACTTAAGAGGTTAAAGCAGGTGAAATAGCAATACAGTGTTAGACGTTCATTTCCTTTGCCATAATACCCCAACTAGTTTGTTTCTTTTTTTCTTTTTTAATTACTACAGGTTTACTGTTCAGTATTGTAGCAATATAATGCCAGATGCCCATTTAGCTCGTGATAAACTTAACCACTAGCCAAAATAAATTTGATCCTTAGTTTGGAAGCAATCATTCAAGTCAGTTTCTTCTGACACATAGGCTTCTTTTACTATTTGACTTTTGTTAACGTGGTGTATATATTTAATGAAGACTCTTTGCTGTTTTGTTTTGCATGAGAGAAAAAAATGCATTCATAATTAAGAAAATGAAGGAATTGTTTGTATCCGTGGCAAAATCATATTTCAACTATTCACTACAAAAATTGTTTCTTGTCCAAAAGGGTTTTAGTTATTTTGTTACCACCCAGATTTTCATTCATTAGGAGGTTGAAAGTCATAAAAATTGGAAGTGTCTAACCTGGCGTGCAGTACTTTAAATGTTAAAAAAACATTTTTTTTTTTTGTTTTATTTTTTTTTTGTCCAGCAGAGTCGGCCCAGACTTCAGGCCCTGACGGTGGAGAAAGAAGTCTCTTACTACCTGGATGATGTTGGCTTCGGTGAGAGTGATGAAGAGACTGGAGACGAAGAAGGTTCCAAAGATGCAAGTAAGTTTCGCCTGTATCATGAAGGCAGGTCAGAGTGATACATCACCTTATGAAAGCGGGAAGATGGGAGTTAACTCAATGGTGTCACATTAACTGTTTAGGTGCAGAATACAGAATACGGAAATCTTTATTCATCCCTCCAAAGGGAAAGACAATAGTTCTGTTGCATGTGTGTAATTGGCGCTTGGTAGAATGTACACAGATGTTAAAATGACGTGGGAGAATTCTCTGGGTAGATAGTAGGGGTGGGCAGAAATTGTAATAAATTCCAAATTCGAGTGACAAAAGAATGGCTATGTTGACTGTTCCCAGGGTTGCACTTCTTTGAATTAACATAAATACAAACACCACCTCCTGATTTTTAACCAGAGTTCTTATTTCTGTTGCTTTGAAAAAGTCTCAAACCATCCAAATCAACAATATCATCCAAAATGTCTTGGTGCAGCCAAGTTTCCTTGAAACACAGCAAGCTACAGGTTTTAAAACGATTGTTGCAATTAACATGGGAACACAGTTTGCTTGACTTAAGACAGGCGTAGACGGTGCCATTTTACATGTTTTGAATAATAAATGATAAGACAGTAGAGCACGTAGACTCATTTAAATACCTTGGTCTAGTTCTTGATAGTAAAGTTAATTGGAATGAAAAACACAGATAATATTATTTATAAACTTAGACCACGCATGTACTGCCTAAGAAAACTTAAACCTTTTAATGTCCATGAAAAGTTGTTACAAGTATTTTACACATCCATTCTTACCAGTGTTTTGACCTTTGGCATCTCATGTTGGGGTGGAAATTTGACAAAAAAGGACACAGACAAATTAGACAAAATTATTAATAAAGCAAGTGGGGTGGTTGGGAGGCAACAAGAAGATGTTGACAACGCACCGAGAACAAGACAAAACAGATACTTGACGACAACACACATCCTCTTCATGACGAATTCGACAGAAGACTTTTACAGAGAGGAAGATTTAGGAGGCCGAGGACCAGACCAACAGATACAGAAATTCTTTTTTGCCTCAATCAATATCTTAAAAAATGATTATTTACAACATAGAAACCATTTTAAAGCAATTCTTAATCATAATTGACTAGAATAATTCTATTTAACAGTATCTATGTTTATATTTACTCATTCAGTTTTGTATGTGTACTAATTTTTATGTATAATTTATAACTTTTACACACGATAAGATTTTTCTTATATACATACTTTCAGTAACCCGAGCTATGATGTTGTGATATTATGATTTATATAGTATATATAGTATTAAATTGATATTTATGTCAAAATTCTACCTTTTTATTTTCATATAGTTGTAAACTTTAAATTTCGTTTGTTGTATGAAGAGACTGTACTTTAATTTCCCTTTGGAGGGATGAATAAAGATTTCCGTATTCTGTATTCTGCACCTAAACAGTTAATGTGACACCATTGAGTTAACTCCCATCTTCCCGCTTTCATAAGGTGATGTATCACTCTGACCTGCCTTCATGATACAGGCGAAACTTACTTGCATCTTTGGAACCTTCTTCGTCTCCAGTCTCTTCATCACTCTCACCGAAGCCAACATCATCCAGGTAGTAAGAGACTTCTTTCTCCACCGTCAGGGCCTGAAGTCTGGGCCGACTCTGCTGGACAAAAAAAAAATAAAACAAAAAAAAAAAATGTTTTTTTAACATTTAAAGTACTGCACGCCAGGTTAGACACTTCCAATTTTTATGACTTTCAACCTCCTAATGAATGAAAATCTGGGTGGTAACAAAATAACTAAAACCCTTTTGGACAAGAAACAATTTTTGTAGTGAATAGTTGAAATATGATTTTGCCACGGATACAAACAATTCCTTCATTTTCTTAATTATGAATGCATTTTTTTCTCTCATGCAAAACAAAACAGCAAAGAGTCTTCATTAAATATATACACCACGTTAACAAAAGTCAAATAGTAAAAGAAGCCTATGTGTCAGAAGAAACTGACTTGAATGATTGCTTCCAAACTAAGGATCAAATTTATTTTGGCTAGTGGTTAAGTTTATCACGAGCTAAATGGGCATCTGGCATTATATTGCTACAATACTGAACAGTAAACCTGTAGTAATTCAATGGAGTCACAGTACTTTGCCAGCAATGTTCATGAAATAGCACTATTTTGAAGGGTTTTTTTGTGTACATGTATTAAAAATTCGTATCTTTTAAACTAATAAAGAAACAAAATATTTTTTTTTAGATTTGAAAAACTTAAGACTTTTGTTTTTCAAATAAAATGTCTATGCCATTTGACTCCGCCACTCGGTTGAGTTAAGGATTTCACAAGAATGTTGAGATACAGGTTTTTCCACCTGCTCCCTACTCACCTCCGTCTTGCCTTCCACAGCCCCAACTGTGCTCAGACTGGGGAGATCACACATGCAACAGAACTATTGTCTTCCGTGTAATCAGTTAGATGAGGACATTGTGTGTAGAAATGGCTATTAATCTTATAAACTATGAAACAGAAAACCTACATCTCTATAGAATTAACAACTTTTGATGAATAGAACCTTTATGATAAATCTTTTGCAACATGTACAAGGTTTTATCTGCAAAGCACAGATATTAGACATAATTATCAAAACTGAAATCTATAATAATCTTGGAACAACTGTGATATGTCCTTTTTAGAATTTTTCTTTTTTTCTGTTGAGGGGGTTGATGGGTTGTAACTGTATTCATACGAGATTATATAAGCCCTAGACCACAGTCCTAAATGCACTCTTCACTAAAGTGTTTCTCTCCTCCTTTCAAGTCTGAGGAATATTGTGCCCAATTGTTTCGGTCTCTAGAGTCTTAGTGAAAATAGAAATCAAGGGAACCAGTTTCCTGACCAATGGCAAATTTGGTTAATTCATTTCAGTTTGATACTGTTGGACAAAAGCTGCATTTTTATGTTGACCACCTGCTGGTATGAGTGTCCTCTGTGTGTGTGTGTGCGAGCATGCCTCTGTGCATGTATGTGAGTCATATTTTGATGTACACACATCTCATGTACACTCCAAAATAATATGTCATTATTGGTCAATAAAAGGTATTATTATTCCTCATCAGATAGCAACAAGAAGGTCAACAAGGGGTTGAAGAAGTCTCGTGTCACGGTGGAACCCCAAGCCATATTACTCGGTGCTCCGGGATTTGAGTGAGTCAAGTTTGTTTTTTTTCCTGTGGCTCAAGTGACTAACATGACTTGACTTAGTTGCTTTTAGCATCTGGTCTTGAGATTGGTTTGTCCCACCAATCTCTCTAATTGCTTGATTGGGTGAAAAATCTCCATCCTCTGTTGATTTTAGAGTTATATTTTCTTGGCTAAATGACACGTCTTTGTAATGATGACTGGTTTCGTTTTGTCGTCTTCCCTGAATTTTCTTGTTGTTTTTGTTTTTATTTTGCTTTTTTTATTTGGTGAGAGGGTGGGAAGAAGATGCGATAGAAATGTAGCTATAAAAAATACTGTAATAGGCTAGATTCTTGTGTCCCAACATCAGTCATAGCCCACAATCATAATCCTAGAACTAATACATAATAGATACCAAATTTTGTTGAATATTTTTAGACGTCCACTGTCTGTGTGTGTGTGTGTGTGTGTGTGTTGGGTTTATCTTCATTTGATGAGTATTTTTTAACGATGTTCCTTACCTAAAACTGTGCATACTTGATTGTATTACTCTCTGTCTCCCTATGTGGACTAATGCATTATTATCTTATTTATCTCATATTACGTTCTCACCTCCTCATTACTGGAGGCTTAGCTGGCTTAGGTGATAAAGTGTTGGCCTTTTATTCGAATAGTCCTGGTTCAAACCCATGATCAGGCAAATTTATTTGTAATCAGGATTCCATCCCTTACTGGTAGGACCGGTGTCATTATGTCACTGGCTGAGACAGAAGTCCCAGGATCCAGCGCTGTCTCTGTGGGGCAAATAAGTCTCACATTTACTTTGAAAACTTCATTACTCTCATTGTAATTTTCCTCCTAATAAACTATAATTTAATAAAGGTTTAACAAGGCTGAATGTTTTTAATATTCATCAACAGTGCCTTTTAGGGGAGCATCGGTGCTGGGATTAAAGGATCAGTCTCTGAATCAAGACGTTCAGAGTTTGAGCCCTGCTTTTACTGCTGTTTTTTTACCTACTGGTTTGGTCACTATAATGTGATTGGCCAAGTCAAAGGTCTCCTGCTCTAGGATGCAATCGTTGTATAGAAGTTTTCTTGAGAACTAGGAGATGTTAAACTGGGAGAGCGCTTGTCTTTCTCGCACCAAAGATTTATTTTTACCTTTTTCTTCTATGCCTTTTCACAATAACTGCTTTACTCCTTTTTTTACATTTCTCTTGATTAAATTCTACCAGACAGACAAAGAAGAGCACCTGGGACACTCAGAGATCCATGCGGTACAACCAGGATGCACAGAGACAAGAAGGTAAGTCAACCATTAATGTCAGTTCTGAAATTGTGGTAGCAATATATTATTTCCCAAGATTTAACGTTAGACATTTTATTAATATTTTGTACATTTTTTTCTGGAGTAAAACAACTGCATTTAATCTCTGAGCTACCCAAATGGCATATCTCATTTTGGCAGTTTTGAGTATTATTTTTCCCCGTGTCCAAATTCTACTATTGTTTTTTCTTAGTGAATTTAAAACAAATCGACACATTTGAATTGTGACACTATCGTGAGGTTGAAAGTGATTTCAGCAAAAGATTTATACCTAATTAATATTTAATTTTAATGCTGCTTTTTTAAAATGGTTTTCTAAATTTTCAAAACTTTGGACGTATTATGCCTATTTTGACAAATGTATTTTTTTTATATATATTTTCAAATTTCCATGACAAAATGCTAAAAAATTCATATCTATTGTTGAAATATCTATTTTATATGTTAATGAATCAAACAATAAACAGTGCTAAAGACTTTTTTAAGATGTTAATCAGAAACAATGACCATTTTTGAATTATAAAAATGGTTTCTCTGGCGTGTCCCCAGATGCTCGGCGTATGAAGGAGATTCGACTGTTCTTGTCTCGGCTGCGCCTTAATCTAGACAAAGTGGACAACCGCCCAAAAAGAGAGGTTTGTGAAGCCATTTTTTCTTGCTATTGGTATTGATTAAAATGGCTGGATAGCAACTTGTGAAATGATATATACATCTTATGTTTGAAGGATCAATTAAGATGCAGGGGTGACCAAAAATATGTAAAAATATTATATGATATTAAACAGTCCCCACCAACCTGAACTTGAAACAAATTTGTCTGTGGCATTTGAGAATCTGATCCTTTAGACAACTCTGTAAATATCATTTCCCTAATCAAAATATCAGAAGTGTGAAAATATATATCGATTTAGCATTAGACATGTTTAGCCATGAGGTTGGATCCAGTAGTTGTGATACCCAGTCCGCAATCATTTGAAATAATTGATTATTCTTTGGCTTTGGTGAGGAGAGAAAAAGTTTTAAAGCATACATATCTGGAATGAAGCTGAGAGCTTTTAACCTCTGCAGTGCCTACCCTTGCTAAAAACTGTCATTACCACCAGAAAAAACCTGCTAGATAAATCTTGTCATTAGCATAACATAAAGACAGGGTATTTTATTTTACAGACATCTTCATGGCTATGCAGCACAAGCATAGAGTTTTATGTTTAACTTCACAGGCTTTGTTCGAGTTACTAAATGATCATGACGGCGGTGGTGATGAAGATCTTTATGGAGATGGAAATCATGGTGTAGCTAATGATGATCTAAATATAAATCGCAATGTTTATAAGGCTATTTGATCCTGTATACTGGGCAAGAAACTTAGCGTAGCTTCATCTGTGTACTTAGAATACTTTTCATCAGTTGTGGGTCTTAAGCATTTGATGCTTGCGATATCTGCATATGTGTTTTCAAAGTTAGTGGAAATGGATGTATATATCTGAAGAGTAAAGTTTAAATTGTCCATGAAGCACATAACCATGCTTGTTTTTTTCTTTTACTTTGAAGGCAGCCCAACATGAAAATTGAAGCGATTTTTTTTGTTGAGGAAATCTGTCAAGGAAAAATGGTTATTATTATTTAACCAGTGCTCATAATATTTTTTTTTTGTGTCTCTCAGCTTGCAGGTGGCCTATTCTGCAAACTGGAGAGCCAATGGAGGGCCAACAATGTACAGTACCAGGGAAAACAACAACAGGCCTACTCGTTTCGGTAAGAGATATTCTCTCTATATATATATTGTTCATAATGTGTCTGTGGGGGACGTCTGAGTGGGAGTGGAGGTTGGGGTGGGGACTGCAAAGTGGCGCAAGTGATAGAGCGTTGGTCTCACAATCTGGAAGTCTGCGGGTCAAAACCTGTGCAAACTTTGTTGGATTTTGCCCCCCATTAACTGGGTCAGTGTCAGTATAATGCGACCTGAGGAGACAGAAGTTCTAGTATCCCTGCACTGTTTATGGCCACATGTAAAAATATCAGATGTTATTCTTGGGACCTCTTGTCTTGTATGGTCCAGCTTGGTAACCTGGGAGATGTAAAAAAATGTTTGTGACTTCTGATGGGGAGGAGAGGTAGTTCAGTTTGTAAAGCAAGCAACATTTAATAGGGAAGTAGCAGGTTTGAATCCTGTTTGGGCTGCCCCTCTCCCTACTTGTTGGATTGGTGTCAGTAAAATGTGATCAACTGAAACAGAAATTCTGTTATACCCCCTCCCACCCTATGCCTCTGTGTGGCAGATGCTAGTATCGGGACCTGTCCATAAGATAGCTTAGCTGTTGATGTTGGTGTTAGACAATAGGAAATCAATTAACAAACTCCTTTACTCAAGAAAACAGTGTTACGAAGGGCACTGCTCAATCTCAAAATCATTGACATAAAAAATATATTCCAAGCAATAAAATGCCTTACTCTTGGTAAGCGACTTTGTCATGTAATTAGTTAGAGAGCAAACTCCTGAGCCATCTTGAACAGACTATGCAACTCTGCATTAATAAAGTCCAAATTTGGATATTCAAAAAGCAGTACAAATTCTCCCCCTTCCAGAAATATCTGCTGCAATTCCTTTTGAAATACCTTTTTATCTACATTCTTTCAAAAATAAATATAAGATCTGTTTTTTTTTTGGAGTCTGAATGTATAAAATAATAATAAACATCATACAAATCCAGAAAATGAATTAGAAAACATTTTTGATTAATGCATACAAAAAGTGCTGCAATGGCAACATGGTAATACCCATTTTAACTCTTCCCTGATAGATCAATAAAAACAACAACATTCAAGCAGATTACTTTCAAAAAAGATTTGTAGCTTAGAAAGAAAAAGGCATCATTTTGCATATATGCAGATGCATCCATGCAGCCAGAAAAGTCTCTGCTGCTTGTTTTAGCCCAAATTTAAGTTAACACAACATAGAGACGATGTATCTGTTTTTAAAGGCCCACTACATGCCATTCTTATGGTATCAAGAAAACTCTCAGCTTTCTGCTGAAAATGAAATCCACCAGGAATGTCATGTCTGAGACAAGTTTAAGTGTAACAGTATCAGCCACGTTTTAAGTGATTGTCCAAATTATGAAAATTCAATGAGAAAGTATTACAACTGAAATAATCTCAACAGGCTATCCAGAGAGGTCCATATTGAAACCAAAATTATTGACGACTTCCTTAAAGAAATAGGTATTTATAACTAAATCTGAAATCATGTACTAACTTATTTTTTACCTTTTGCATATAAGCAACTGGACCACTTATTTCAAATAGGTATATTATAATGTAATGATAAAAAATTAATTACCTGTCACGACACTAGAGTTTTGAGCTGCTGCTCTAGTCAGGTGACTTGTTCTTGTTTGTGTTTGGCAGCAGGAAACGTTTTCTGTGGGCGCAGTGAGAAAAGATCTCCTTTCTTTGGTCTCTTCATGAGTATTCGGTACTTTTCTTCTAAACATAAGTAACACACTTTTTTGGCTAGTGTGTACGATTAAATGATTTCCCAATGTATTTGATGGTCTGTGTTGTTGTTTTTAAGTGTCCAAATAGGCTTGCTCAGTTTTGTGATATGTTTCTTGTGGGATAGTTTGAACGATGACTTGTGTAGGTTGTACTTTGTTTTAAACTCGTTTTCAGTTAGCCCTATGTATGTTTCTTTCTTGTTTGTTTTTGTTTCTGTGACTGTGGCTTTATAAACGACACATTTTGCTAGGCAGTTGCCACTCAAGGGGGCAGCTTGTATTGTTTCTGCAGTTGCATCGTTTTGGTTCATCGTCCGCTTTTTTCTTAGAGTTAAACCTTTCTAGTAGGTTTTTTGTGGTTCATTATTGTTTGTTTTATGTTGGGGAGGCAACTGTGGCTGTTTATAATTTTTATGTCGTTGTTGGATCTGGAGAAGTGCCTGTCTATCAGGTTTATAAAGTCCCTTGCGACGTTAGCGGAAACGTTCATGCTAAATGGTGGGTTGAACCAAGTTATTTTCCTCTTTCTTTTGTTGCTTTGTTGTTTGTTCGTATCTTTTGATTTTAGATCAGCACTGAAACACAATTGCTCGTCAAAACCACTTTTTAGCGCATCGTTGTAGGTTGTGCTGGCATGTTTAAATACCTCCTCATTCTTTGAGTTAATATTTAACCGATATTTAATGCTCTTGGGTAGGTTCTTCTTTCGGTTGGTATGGCTGATCATGTGATGTGCTTGGGTTTCTTACAAAATTTGTTGATATCACTTTTTAGGTCAAGCGTCACTTCGAGGAAGTCAATGATTTTTTTTTAGTTATGTTCAGCTTATTGCGTTTGAAGATTTTACATATCTCTTTCTTTGTTGTTTCTACTTGTTTTGGTCGTAATGGGCAGGTGGCGAGTCCATCGTCTCTGTATAGGTCAACATCTATATTCAGGTGTTGGAGTTGTGGTACATGTAATAAGAACAATCCTACCAGTTCGCATGTCTCATGCTCAGCGCCGTCGAAGCTCCCCATTGTTACATCAAAACTTGTTGTTTTCTTTACCCACGGTGTTTTGTTGCAGTAGAATGAGGTCTTTCCTGTCTGTTTAATAATGTGTTTTTCTCCTTCACTAATGTGGGTCAAGTTTGACGCGAAGTTCAATGCCTCCACAATATTTCATTAGTAATAGAGGGATAGAAATTGCAGATGTCGAATGAAGTAAACACTGGTTTGTTCTTGTCTTTGATGTTCTCGAAACAATTGATTACGTCTCTTGTTTTTCTCCAGTGGTTGCGTTGTGTTTTTAGTTTGACATCTTTTACGATGACTCTTTCCACTAGTTACTTAACAACCTTCACTAATTCAGGTTTGCAAGGATTGAAGAGGCGGCAGGTTGGTTTATTTCTGAAATTATCTTTATGATCTTTGAGTGTGATAAAACCTCTCTCTCTCTCTCTCGTGTTAATGCGGTCTGCTAGTGAAAGCTTGTCAGCCTCTGTAATTTTTTCCCTTCTTGATTTGCTAGATTTTGGTATCTCTTCATCAACAGCCATTCATTCTCATCGGGTTTTATTCTGTAGCAGTTGCTCGTTTTGTCTGCTGCGATGTAGTAGAGATGGTCATCTTTTTTAAAACGGTCTATATATTTCCTATGTAGAAACGAATGATCACCAGAGAGCAAGAATACGAATTAACTGAAAGACGAACGCCCTTTTCTGTAACCCCGAGATCACTTTTTTTTACTGCGGTATGGGTATGGCCTATATGGATATAACTAACTCCCTGATCGAAAATCGTATCTCGCAGAACCAAAAGTAAATACATAAAAACAATATTTTTTTATTTAGAGTCCAAATTATAGCTGTGACGCAATATACAAAACAGAATCGATAGATTGATGTATTTATTTATTTTGAAACCAAGCAGTCGTATGGTACATGTGCGGTGTAACCAGCACAGATACTTGAAATCAAAAAGTTGTATCTAAACTTGCAACCCTTTGGAAGTCAATTTGTCCCCAAACGAAAGATACGACCCAAAAACAATGTGGCATTAGATTGCTTAATTTTAAAGCTAGAACTATGTCTTTTTGACAGGAGGTGTCCGGAACTAAGCGTTTTAACATACCTAGATTTTATGTCTAAAAAGTCATATCTCCAGTCACATATTGTTGGTTCCTAACCCACGCCTTGACGTTGGGCTCAAAGAATATGACTGTAGTGAGAGACGCCTGTAACCAAAAAGGATGTACAAGTCTTGCTTACATGGTAGAAAATAATGTGAAGTGAAAAAACAACTCAATGGCATAGCATGTATAAAAAATTAACTGACTAAGGTTTCTTATCAACAGCAGGAATGCTATATTGTGGACAGGTCTGACAATTTTTGTGTGCTGCCATACACAGACAGGGCGGGTTATACAATACATTTTTTGACCAGTCATGGATTTCAAACGGGACTTCCTGATGAGGGACCCGGGGCTCTACCGATTAAACCAATTTGCCCCATGTATGAAGAGGTAAAACCTTTCATTGCGGCTTGATGTGATTATTACTTCTGCGGTAGTGTTAATGCGGTCTGCTAGTGAAAGCTTGTCAACCTCGGTAATTTTTTCCGTTCTTGATTTGCTAGATTTATGGTATTCTTTATGTATTTCCTTCATCAACAGCGATTCATACTCATCGCATTTTATTCTGTAGCAGTTGCTCGTTTTGTCTGCTGCGATGTAGTAGAGATGGTCATCTTTTTTAAAACGGTCTATATATTTCCTATGTAGGAACGAATGTTCATCAGAGAGCAAGAATGAGAATTAACTGAAAGATGAACGCCCTTTTCTGTAACCCTGAGATCACTTTTTACTGCGGACTGGGCAGGGCATATATGGATATAACTAACTCACTGATTGAAGGTCGTATCTCGCAGAACCAAAGGTTAATACATAGAAAGCTTTAAACAATATTTAGAGTCCAAATTATAGCTGTGACGCAAGATACAAAACAGAATCGATAGATTGATGTCTTTGTGTTAAGTTATATTGAAACCAAACAGTCGCATGGTACTCGTGCGAAATAACCAGCACAGATACTTGAAATCAAAAAGTTGTTTCTAAACTTGCAACCCTTTGGAAGTCAATTTGTTCCCAAACGAAGATGAGACCCCAATGCGGCATTAGATTGCTTAATTTTAAAGCTAGATGTCGTTTTGACAGCAGGTGTCCCCCACTAAGCGCTTTAACACACTTAGATTTTATATCTGAAAAGTCATATCTCCAGTTACAAATTGCTGGTTCCCTACCCACGCCTTGACGTCGGGCTCAAAGAATATTATTGTAGTGAGAGACACATGTAACCAAAAAGGATGTACAAGTCTTGCTTACATGGTAGAAATAAAATGTGAAAAAAACTAAATGCCATTGCACGTATAAAAAATTAACTAAGGTTTCTTATCACCAGCAGCAAGGCTATGTTGTGGACGGGTCTGACAATTTTTTGTGTGCTGCCATACACAGACAGGGCGGGTTATACAATACATTTTTGACCAGTCATGGATTTCAAACGGGACCTCCTGATAAGGGACCCGGGGCTCTACCGCTTAAACCAATTTGCCCCTTGTATGAAGAGGTAAAACCTTTCATTGCGGCTGGGTGTAATTATTTCTTTCTTAATGACAAGCATCGTAGATCCATAGGTGTAGTAACGTATATTCAGACATTGTTATTAGACTGCCCACTTGTTGTGGGATACTATTGTCATGAAGTAAATAATACCAGCAGTATGTCTACATTTGGTTCTAGATGAGAGTAAAGCATTGGGGTTTTAGCCAGAAAGATGATATCCTCTCTTCGATCTGAGTGTTAAAAATTAGGTGTTTGTGTGTGTGTGTGTGTGTGTGTGTAAAGGGGGGGGGGGTGCGTAGGTGAGTCTTTATAGCTCAGTCGGTAGAACGAAGCATCTCTTATTAGAGGCCGCCTTTTGTCCTACTGCTTGTACAGGTGGCAGTTTGATTCATTCCACTCTGGGGCCATGCGCCGAACAGTATCCCATTAGGAGACGTTAAATTAAGAGAGAGAGCTTGGTTGCTCCTATCAGAAGTTTATCTTCTGAGGGACAGCTCAATCGGACAGTGCTCTAAACTGAGAGCGAGTGGTCTGTGGTTCAAATCCCATCATGTGGTCTAGTCTTTGTACAGGATTCCCTGGGAAAACTGAAAGACGTAAAAAAAAGAATAAATATTGAAAGAGTAGTGTTTCGGGAGCGCCTGTAGCTCAACTAGTTAATGATTAGAGCGGGTGGTGACTGGTTCGAATCCCAGCCGCCAGATGGCCCCGTCTCAGTAACGGATTGCTTGGCAAACCAAGTGGTGTAAGTGCTAAAATGCTCAAAGGTTGGAACCCTGACGAAGGGCACTTGGAAAGTGTTAAAGTCACCCTTAATTGGGGGTCTAAGCTCATAGCTCATTTGTACTCACTACCCTTAGGGGACAGTAATATGATTATTTTTTTTCCTGGCTTTCACATTTAGTTAAAGATATTTATTTTTAGTTTGAAATTACTCAAAAGTAAAAAGAAATTATTTTTATTATTCATTAACTGTCGCTTCCAGAGCTAGTCTAAGCGCTTTATGCATTTTTTTTCAACTACAAAACCGCTTTACTATAATAGTAAACTAATATGATGTGTTTGGGGAATGTAGGATCGATATTTCAACTGTCAGATGATCTGCTTTTCATTTCAGCACATGGAAAATCTAGGTTTCTTTTTCGATCTTTGTGTTGTCGTTTTGTTTGTTTTATTGGGTTGTTTTTGTTTTGTTTGTTGTTGTTGTTGTTTTTTTGTTGTTGTTTTTTGTTTTGTTTTGTTTGTTGTTGTTTTTTTGTTTTTTTGGGGGGGGGTTGTTTGTGTGTTTTTGTTGTTGTTTGTTTGTTTTGGATTTTTTTTTTCGGGAGACCGGGGGTTGGATTATTTTTATTCTTTTTATTATAGTTTTTTTAGTTGTTTGTTTCTGTTGATTTTGATTGTTGTTATTGTTCATATTGCTTTGTTTTAGTATTCATTATGTTTTATTTAGCCTTTGTTTTGTTTTGTGTTTGTTTGTTTCTTATGAAAATGTATTTTCTTGAATTAAACTACGTTCATATATAAGTATTTTGGAAGAAACGATGGTCACCAACTTTCAATAAATTTAATCTCGAGTTTGATTCAAGGATTAACATTGGCGCTGTCGTAATGCGCTTAATTTTTAATAATTTATGCTATAAAATAGACGTTCGGCAGGGAGACAAGAATGGGCTCGTCAAATTACGCCATTGCTTTAGTCCGTGAATCTGACTATGATGAGCGGAGTCATCTTTCTATTGATCAGCATCATGACAAACTCGCAACGATCTAGAACTCAGGAATCGGATCTCAGACGTGACAAAACGGAGGTGACGCGGTTTAGGAACAACATCTTGTTGACGTCTCATTTTGTTTTAGAAATGCGGAATTGCTGCGCGCCAGTAGAGATCTGAGACTAGTTATCTAGGGTGTGGTGGCGCGCGCACCGTCTTATGATGTAAACTCGAACAGACGTCAATGTGTGCGGTTTTTTCTTTGTTAGTTTTTTGGGTTGTTTTTGTGTGTGTGTCTTTTTCAGAGAGAGGGGTGTGTTAATTTACTCATTAATGTTATACAATTTTGTCAAACTTATAGGTCAACGATATTGTTTTGGTGTGTTGTTTTGATTTTGTTGTTGTTTTTCGTTCAGTTTTTGAAAAATAACTTTTATTCATTGTTTTTATCCGTTTTATGTATTGTTGTTTCTCGGTCGGGATTTATATCTAGTTCTAGTCGTAAAGTAAGTTGCTCAAGTGTCCTTTCATTATGACAAAGCGTGTGGTTACCACTGGGACTACGAGGTGGCCTTAACGTAGAGCCTACGACTTCTGATCAGGAGGTTCTCGGTTCTATTCCCGATGGTGTCGCCTTGTTCTCTACTGTGATCGGCTGGAGACAGAAGCCATGGACGCCGGGTCTGTTTCTTAGTGTCAGCACGTTTTATTTTCAGACATTAGTCTAGGGACCCGTTCGCGATATGTTCTAGTTTCTTGCAATGTACGCAAAAAAAATGAAGAAAATTAGAAATGCATATGAAGTGATCTAGCATCTTTGGTAGGCCCATTACGGCTGGATTGGTTTGTATCAAGAGGTACCAGTGGTATGAGGAAGGTCTTCTCTTCGGCCTCGCACAAAATACATTTTGGCAGCCCTCAGAAGGCAAAATTTTTCCTTTTGTCAACACTGCGGGTGGTTTGAAGGACTCGTTTCGCCGGTTCGACACCCATGATAACGTCGCTGTTGTTTTCCTGAACAGAGAGAATCTCCCTCTACTTATAAGTCTATGAGATTACTAGACGGGTCCCAATACGCAAGTCTGACATTTTACGTTCCCCCACACAGAGACAGAGCGGAGATACCAGAACTTCTGTTTTAATATTTAGCTAGTCACGTTACTCTCACGCCGACCCAACCAATAGAAAAGAAAGTGAGCGAATCGACGAACATAATCCTAAATCCAGGAGGTCTAATATTAATGTACTCTCTAACCCTTAAGCCACCTTGCCCCCAATAGCGTCGCTATGGTTCCAGCTAAGTCAAAATAGTAAACAATTGATCAGGTGGAAATATGGGTTAGTTTGTAACACTCCAACTAATACATGTACTGGCGAATAAGAACAAATTTTACGTGAAACAGATTCACAGAATTCTTCGTAAATGCTAAAAACTATGCTAGGGATAACCCTATCATAACAGTAAAATCCTTCGCAATCCTTGTTTTTCACGTAGAACCTATGCTATTTAAATGACCTTTAGAGCATTTTTTTTTTAATTTTTTACGTATTTATTTATTTATTATTATAATTTTATTTTTTTTTATTTTTTTTTTGGATATTTCGTTGCTTTTGCGCATTTTGCAACATTCATTAACCCCGTACTCGAAATGTGAGCACTTTCATTATACGTTATCAATACTCGATAGTGTAGGAGACATTAATACGTAAAGAAGGCTGGTCACAGATTTCTATTAAACATTCAAATGAGACTCTTCAGTTCAGTTCGTCGCTTTGTTGGTCAAACCCAAATTGAAATGCTATAAAAATCGATCGGGGATGAATTCGGTGCTCGAATTACATTTTATTTCTGTTGCACTAAAGCCCATTGACAGAGGTGTTTGTACCGTGAAGCTCTTTAGTGAGCTTTAAAAAAATTATTTCTGGACTTTACTCCACACATTGATTTTTTGGGTGTGGAATTGGAGAGGGGGGATGCTGGCGCAGGTGATAGAGCCTGAGGCTTTAAATCAAATGATCTGGGCTGTGTCCCACCATCAGGCAAAAAATTTCAGTCATGAATTATTGCGCCCCCTTCTGGTTGTATCGGTGCCAGTACAATGTGATCGCCTCAGACAGAAGGTCTGGTGTTATCGCTCTGCCCCTGTTTGGCAGCACGTTCAGTTGTCAGATATTAGACTTGGGACACGTCCGCGATAAAGTTTGGTTGTAATGAACGTCGTTATAAAGTTTGTTTTTTAATTAATTAAAAGTTTATCTACTGTCAAAAGTTTTTATCTGTCTATTGTTAACCCTTTCGACGCAGGTGACCACAGTTACTGTCGTTATTTAATGGCTCGTCATCACAACGTGCGCAGTTCACATGTCTCGTTTGAATCTTGTTTCGTTTTACTTATTGGCTATTAGACAAAATATCGTTACAAAATTATATTGAAAATAAACACCTCTAAGGCATTGGGTACACTTTGTGCGTAGACGACACATACGCGTAGACAAACAAAATAGAATGGCGTAACTTATGGCCGTTTTATTTTGTTCTGTTGTTGGTTTTGATTTGTTAATTAAAAATTTTTTTAATCTATGCTGGGAGAGTCTGTTTACAGGTAACGCCGATAGTGATAATTCAGATTCATGTTAATTTTTAAACTGTACTCAAACAATAAAACCCATCTACACACTACCTCTCTCTTTTATTTCTCAATTTTCTCTCTATATATCTGTCTCAGTCTCTCACTCTCGCTGTCTTTGTCTCTTTCTATCACTCTTTATCTCTATCACTCTTTTTTTCCTATGTCTATCTCTCTTTCCTGTTTGCTGAAGGAAACAACGTACAGGTATATCGTTTAAAATGTCGGAATTGAAAGTTTTTGCCTAAAAGATATTTTGTTGACAAACTTAAACATGCTGTAGGTTAATTTTTGTTGCCGACTTAATGTATAACTACGTTATGAATGAAACAGCAACTCGGGGGAATAATACGCAAATGTACAGAACAGATCTACAAATATATATCTAACAATGTAACCTAATGACTTATCTAAAACGGAACACTTTCGCTAAATTAGACCCCAATGACAAGCACAATAGCTAATAGTAATACTAATGTATTTTCTTCCTTTTGTGTAGGAAGTCTCTCAGAAACAGCCAAACAATGCATCTTTAGGATTTCGCAATTATAGCGGGATGGGCTATGGGGAAACTTCGATGTGACTCAAAATAGTACATGTTTTTCCGAACGGGTTTATTATTCTTGGAATAAAAGCACAGATGAAGTCTATTTAGGTCGTACGCAGGTTCTAAATACGGAAGAGGCGTCCTAGAAACGCCACCCAAATCCCATTAGTCCTACAGCAGTCAGGAGTCTTTGAAAGAGCGCCATTGTAGATCTACATATAGATTAGCCTACTGTTTCTATAGACTGCCTCTTGTTTTGTTCCTTGACGACCAACAACCAGGCCTAATTATCTCATTACTGTTGTTAGTCGACAATGATGGGGCTGACATTGACGTCGGAAAAAATATCCCTTTTAAGAGCTGGGTGTGAACAGTGCTGTTCTCGTTTTAGCTAAAAAGTAAGAGGCGGGAGAGAGAGAGATGGAGAGAGAGAGAGAGAGAGAGAGAGAGAGAGAGAGCGGGAGAGGTAGGGTAGGTAAAGAGTAAGATATAATTTGGTAAAATAATAATATTTTAATAACAAAATAGTTCGAACTTACTAATATTATATAAGTAGATGGAATGGAAAGTTCAAAGCTAAATAGAATGATAGCAACACTCCTCCTCCTCCTCCTCCTCCTCCTCCTCCTCCTCATCATCATCATCATCATCATCATCATCATCAT
>RQTK01000061.1:202469-254944 GCA_003991915.1 Elysia chlorotica | reverse complement strand
TCTCTCTCTCTCTCTCTATCTATCTATCTATCTATCTATCTATCTATCTATCTATCTATCTATCTATCTATCTATCTATATATCTATCTATCTATCTATCTATCTATCTATCTATCTATCTATCTATCTATCTATCTACAGTGTATCTGTCTTTTATCAGTCTATCTACTTATAATTTCTATGTCTGTCTCTTAGGCTGAATACATTTTCAATACTTTATTGATTGCGTACAAGGCTAGATTGTATTACCGTTAACATTATAGGAAATCAACTAGCAAGCATGTCAAAGCCGGAAATGGGAAAACCGGAAGTCATAAAGTTTACTTTCAAGTGATACCGATTTTTTTCAATCATTTACACATTTTTGAATTGCCACCTCATGCTCTTTTTTTAATACAGAAGTTTACATTGGAGGAAGAAAGCGATTGTTATAATTTTGTTGTTGTTGTTGTTGTTCCTTTTTTCGATTTTTATCACCTTGAACGTATCTTCAGTATTTGGTCTAGATACCTATGGCTGTATACATTGTAGTTACAACAATTCTCTAAGGTTACACCCCGACATTGTAGTTACAACAATTCTCTAAGGTTACACCCCGACTTAATAGTTTTTACTTAGTAGTAACTGTCAGCTTAAAATGGTTTAAATTTCTCAAATGAAAACAGTCGAAGATGTCAGATTATTGCATGTAGTTTCCATATTGGTTGTAGGGGTATAAAGTTTGTTGTTGTTGTTTTTAGTTCTGTAACTCATATTTTAAAATTTTCATGACTTCATTTTATTGTTTCCTACAAGGTTAAAATCCACGGAAATTATATTAAATAGAGACGTAAAACTATACAAATATATTATGATTATATCTTATATTATAAATTATATAAAATTTGTTAAGACGTCGATGCAATACTAAATTTGTAGCATCTCCTTGAAGTTAAAAAATATTGCTCTCTTAATTGGTGCTCTCTTGGTATACATGTACTTGTTTCCGTTATTAATCTATTTTTGTTGCATTTTTTCTATGGATGTATGTATGTATAATTGTCAGGTGCGCTTGAGAATTGATTATATTAAGACTGTTGTTGAACAATGTGTGATAAAGCTGGTGGAATAAAGACTGTTATGGGATCATTATGATATCATTGTATTTCTATGTAAACCTAAGATCTCGAGTTGTCCCCATTCATACCATGAATTGTGATGTGATTTAAAACATTACCGCAGAGCTGCAAATCGAATGCCAAATAAGGGTATTCCTGCGTATTAACTTACACTTTAAAAAAGTATTTGAACACTTTGATGTCTGGTTAGGTTGGCAGCTCTGTCGTGTGTACAGTTCATGTATTACACAATAAATTATGTGCTTTATTTACAACTTGCCAATTGGGTGTTTTTCTTTTATAAGTCTAGCACGCTGCATATCTGACTGTTTGGGATTTAACAATGTTGAATTGAAATTCAGTAAACAATCAAATAAAACTTTTAAAAAAAAACAATGTGTTGATGTACGAATTTGAACTCAAAATACTGTAAACATTCACTGCATATAAATTCTACTGGTAGTTGGCCAAGTCTTAAAAACAACATTGAAATACTCTTAGACCCCCCACTAGAAATGTTGGTGTTTTGTTGTTGTTTTTTTCAACCTAACTCGTGGGTCTAAGCGTATACTGTTGTTGTATTTAGTATATCTAACCAACATCTAAATTACACTAGTGTCAAATTTATGGTTGACTACAACTATTGTCTATGGATCCGCGGTGGGGGAAAAACAGTTGCAAATAACTAAACACAAATCGTGAGCTAAGAAAAACAAGGTCCTATCGCAATATGAGTAAAGAAAGCGAATAGAACCTTCTTGCTCCTCAGGTCACAAAAATTATTCACCACAAATGCCTGAAGGATGTCTCCATGCAGAAGCAGGAGAACCGCCTTTTTAACGATGCCTAAATATGTTATTAAGGGATATTTTCTAAACATTTGCGGAGAATGTATATTTTACTCAATTTCAGATTAATCTCCATCTTTGAAAAATCCAAAACTGAGCCACCTTTTCACTTTAATATGTTCTCATTCTAACGACATAAATGGCGTCCAACCGAAAAGCCTGAGGCAACACGTTAACCGTTCTCTGCTTGGTTGAAGACTCTCTCTCCCTATCTCTCTCCCTCTCTATCCCTTCTCTCTCCAACTAATCTATCTCTTTCTCTATGTCTCTGTATACCTCTATCTTATCTCTATCTGATCTCTCTCTATCTCCCTCTCTTATTTTTCCTAACACTACGACTACCACTACTACTACCACTACCACTGCAAACACGACCACTAACACTACTACTTATTCTACTAGTACTTCTGCTGCTGCTGCTGCTGTTACTGCTACTACTACTACTACTACTACTACTACTTTATTATTATACTACTACTACTACTACTACTACTACTACTACTACTACTACTACTACTACTACTACTACTACTACTACTACAACTACACTCACAACTCCATTAAGTCTATGTTTGCATTAATCTTTTGTTTGTTTTTTTTATTGAAAATGGAGATGGACACGAATAGCCAAAGAAATAAAGACAATTCTGATCGGAGGGGAGAGGTATATTTAAAGATTTAAAAGAGAGAGAGAGAGAGGCGTGCAGACAGAGACAGAAAAACACTGGTACAGGCAAAGAGAGAGAGGCGGAAGAAACGTGGAAAGAAAACGAGCGAATTAAAATAAACAAAGAAGCAGAGTGAGAGGGAAAGAAGCTGGGAAAACCGTTATGAACGGGCAAATGGGAACCATGTGAGTACATGTACGTGCATTGCGTCAGGGACTGAACCTATCATTGAGCAAGAAAGGGTGACGGTTATCACTGCGGCAACAGAACGTCACTAACAGGCTCCAAGACGTCACCAGTCAGTATAAAATCTGTTAGCAGTCGCAGGCAAAGTCAGTCAGATTCAATACGCTTGTTAATATCAACGTTGTATTTGTGTCCACTCTCTCAGGGCAGTGTTTCTTTCTTCGTGGTAATCGAGAAATAGAATTAATTATTGTTGTTATTAGGACGACTTAAAAAGCAATAAGTCCTATCAAGTCCTTAGATCTGCACCAGTATTCGAGGATAAGAGAAATACTCTCATTTCGGGTTTTCAAACAATTTTACACGAAGTTGAAAGACCTAGGGCACCATATACGATTCCATGCACAACTGTTCGAAGAAGTTTAGCTCTAAACATCTGCAAGGAAATTAAAGAATACAAGTTCTGCATTTTAATCCAAGAACTGAGAAGGTACGTTTTATGTGTTCCTGTTGTAAGCTCATTTTTCAGTAATCGTGACATTGTTTCCATTCTTTCTAATCTTACCCATTGATATGCGGTCTCTATAAGTATAAGATGGTGGTGGAGATGATGATGAGGAAGTAGTTATGATGATATTGATATAATGCTGATAATGATGATGAAGATGATGGTGTTGAAAAGGAGGAGGACGGCATGCAATGGGATGAATGTTTTAGTCGCTAAGTGTAAACGAAACGAATTTAACCTTATTGTCTTTCTTTTGTTTTGGTCTAATGTTATTTTTTCTTTGGGGGCATTTGTTAATGATTGTTCTTTGTGTGTGTTCTTTTGTTGTTGTTGTTGTTGTTGTTGTTGTTGTTGTTGTTGTTGTTGATTGTTGTTGTTGTTGTTGTTGTTTGTTGTTGTTTTTGTTGTTGTTGTAGTTGTTGTTGTTGTTAAATTATTTAAAATCTCTTGTCTTCTTTTACCCCGTATTTTTAAAAATTCATTTTTGCTTGCTTTAGTCGCAACAGATATGCGAAAGAAAGGGAGGGGATGACTTTTTAGACTATTGATTTTCAGCGTAATGTCATTATGATATACACTGCATTACAGCCGGAAAGAACTGGCACCAAGACATAATAGTGTCTAGGTGTGACACGGTCCCACATTCACAAATAAGGATTCGAACTAGTGAAAGTCTGGGGGGGTGGGGAGGAAAGCGATACATGCTTTGTCTCACTGTTTTACGAGCTTCTTTCTCTTTTTCTCATTTTAGTTTTAAAAATCTATTAAAAAAATATTTGTATTATCTTTCCATAGCGGGCGTAAGCTTTGACCAACTTACAACTTTACACCTTCCCTTCGAGATCGACACTTGATTTAGTGAATCTACTGAATAACCGGCCAACAACAAAATGGAAAACATGATAGCAGCAGAGATGTGCGAGGTGCTGAACCCGATGCTGGCGCTCAACAAACTCGTGGTGTACAGCTCCAACAGGAACAGCAACCACCACCACTCGGTCACCGACGACGTGATCGCGGCGGACACGACCAAGTACAGAAGTCCCCTGGACAAGACGCTGCTCACACACACCGTCTCGGGCGAGATGGACAGGCAGCGGGAGCTTAAAACCCACGGGGAGAACAGCCTGGACATCAAGAAGAAATCGCATGTAGTAAAACAAATAACAGACACACCCAAAGACTTGACGCATACTGATTCAGATTCTTTTCTAGTCTCTAAACAGCACCGAGCGGTTCAATGTACCGAAATATTAGATTGCAGCGCTAAGAAGGGCGACGTCATATGCGCTGCTAATAATAAAACTGATAAAGACCTACCGAACAACGAACCAGACGTGTTATCCGAACCTCATAGAGACACGGGTCGGTATAGCCGGGGCCTGAGACACGCCACTGACGTTTCCTTGAAAAGCGGGCCTCCAATTGTAACTCTAGTCCGTGAGAGCTCAGCTTTTGGGGGCGTGCTCTGCTGTGGTAAGAATACCAAAATGGTTCCGGTCACACAAGTTACGTCTCCGACAGTCCCGAGTGGCGAGAAAGACGCGCGAGCAAACCGCAGGCGGCGGACGAACGGGGCGGTTATCAGACAAAACACCATGGATCAACAGAAGCCTAGCGACTGCCAAGACCACACCTACCTCCTGGAGGTCACTGCCGACCTGCCTTCTTCCACCAGCCAGGGCACATCGGCCTCGACCTCCGAGACGAACGCTTCATCTGTGGTGCTCCTTCCCGTCCTGCCCTCCATCCCCGTCAACAAAGCAAAGGAAGGCCGCCCTTCCCCGATGATGCTGAGACGGGGAGATGCCCGGTCTCCGTGCGCCAGGGATATCTCAGGTTCCTTCAGCCCAAGCCAAACCATCCAGAACGCGGCGAGAAAAGTAGCGGCGTACTTCTCGTCCTCGGCCTCATCTTCTCCCTCCCTAGACGATGTGAGCCTTCCGTCAACCAAAAACTTTGCCAGTGCCAATACTAACCAGACGCCGAGTAAAACGCAGAGCCCTACGATTAGCATGATATCGAGCTCCAAGTCAAAAACCCACAGACCAAAATCAACGTCCACAAAGAATAACTTCAGAAAAGCCAAATCCAATGGGTCCGTCTCGTCAAATTCCCCGACCTTGATCAAGAAGATATACCAGGGAGGTGCGAAGCGATCGCTGAGCCCGAACAAAAGCCCGCAAGAGGCGAGGAAGATCACGGGGATATCGTCCCTGAGTTTGGCCCCCGAGCCACCCCACAGCGACCTGCTGACTTTGTCCCCGGCCACCAAGCTGCTGAGGAAGAGGATGGTCCAAGAAAGTCCCACTCTGCTCAGGCGAACATAACATGAAAACCAGCAAACAGCAATCAGACCTGCTTATTTTTAGCTGTCTGTCTACTTGTCTTTCTCTCTCACTTCCTCCCGCCTTCTCCTCTCTCTCTCTCTCTCTCTCTCTCTCTCTCTCTCTCTCTCTCTCTCTCTCTCTCTCTCTCTCTCTCTCTCTCTCTCTCTCTCTCTCTCTCTCTCTCTCTCTCTCTCTCTCTCTCATATATATCATTATCTTTCTTTAATTTTTTTTCTCGTATCACTTTCCCTCCTTTGCTTTCCCTCTTTCTTATTTTTCTTTCAATCCGCTATTTTATTTCATCCTTATCATCGTCCCTTTCTCAGTTCAAACGCCTCGACATCCTTTACTTTTTTGGTTCTACAAAAAAAAACTATTTCGATTTTTTGGAAAGGCTGGAAAGAGTTAGATAATTACTATTTTAAGAAGCATGGTCTATAATGAGAAGCCAATAAAATACACTATAAAAATAAATAACATTTCTAACAGTTTTACCCAAGCTACCTCTATTGTTTTGAGGACAACTAATAAGACTTAAGAAGGTAGGGACATAAATATACTGTAGTGAGATAGGCATGAAAAACAAATATTTTTCAAAAAATCTGTGCTAATAATACCACTTTTTGGAACAATAAAAAAAATGAAAGATATTCTTTCAAATAATGTAATTTTTTTTTATTTGCGTGTTTTGTTTTGATCTTGTATTTATTTTCGTCGAATTATATCAAATTGAGGCTTTCCAAAGCAGCAGATAAAAATCGACTAAGGCGTTGAAGTGATATATACATGTATCATCAAATCGTTTCGCACGGCTAGTACCGTTTATATTAATTTTTTGTAGCCCACTTAGTATCTTAATTTCCATATTCCAAGACAACGACGAATTCCGAGAAGTAGCCCAAGTCTGACATTTTAAGTGATGACACACAGAAACAGGACGGGGATACCAGAACGTCTGTTTTACTTTAGCCAGTCGCATTTACTGACTTACCGTCCCAGCAATACAGTAACATACAAAGCAGCCAGTCGTGGAGCTGAACCTAGGATGTATGGTTAGAAACCGCAAAATGTACTGCTAAGCGACCTCATCCTCTTTAGCGAGAGTTTGAATTTCAGATCGATTTGGTTGCCTAGCATCCAACATCATTAGGCTACTATATAGATTATATTCTGGATGGGTCCCAAGACTTACGTCTGATAATTTTTACGTCACGCCACACAGAGACAGTGCTGGGATACTATGACTCCTGTTCAGCCTGCTTCATTATACTGACACCGGCCCAATTAGCAGTGGACGAAATAGGACAAATATTTTTGTTTCATGGATCCGTGGTTTCAAAGCAGGGATCTCCCAATTGAGAGACCAACGGTCTGCCACTTGCGCCACCTACTTGCGGAGATAATGTTAGCGCGCGTGAACCTGTCGGTTCTCGTCGCATTCTCCCAAGCTACGCTACTACCAAAAAAATTATTTAAAAAAAAAAAGATTTAAAAAGAGCCCAAGTAGTTTTCTTTTATGCTCCAAGAGGCCTGGTCATTATTTCATTCCTAATACTGTAACAGGTTGAGTTAATTTAATTATTAACGGACGGAGAGATTTTAAATGACTCCCTTAGATACTGGGCCGTAAGTACAGCGTTACGGTTGCTTACAACTCGCCGTAAGCCTTCTTAATAATCCTTACATCTTTGGACGAGTCGTAAGCTTGCTACAACGTTGTACTTACGGCCCATTGTGTCCAACCCTCTGGCAACTGAGTCATAAGCGCCTGGAATTTTTTTAATGATTTGATTTTGGCTGCATATACCTACATATACATAAGCATCATAATAGTCCATGTGATAAGATTAAGAGTAGATAAAAAAAATATGTCGCTTCAACATTGTTGAAGGAGTTTGATGTGCGTAAAAACCCAATGTCCGGTCTCGTAGCTTGAAGGCCTTCAGTGGAATCTGCCTAAACTAAACCTCTTGGATAGGGAGAACCTAAAACTTAGTTTTATGCTAAGTTTACACTAAAAAGTGATTATTCCGAAATAGTGTATATAAAGCTTCTTTTTTATCTCAACATGGTCTGTTTTCAACAGATTCCTTAGTATATGTGGTAGTTTTCATGTCTTCATTTGTTGGTTTACATGAGTAATTATCTCTTTGTCTGATTTAAATTAAAGTTGCAGACTTCACTTAAACTGAAACAAAATATTCAGCATCTTCTAATAGCGTACTGTTACTGACACGCTCGAATTGCTCTACTAAGGTTAATCTTTTAATCAGTATTGATCTGTTTAATCTCTACTAGTATGACATACCTTTCTAAACTAAAGGTAGTAACAGTGTCTTTCAGATTAAATATGTTGTCAGGGAAGGCCTTGGGGCTATAACAAAAGTGGAAAAAAGCAGATAACTGTTTAAAGCTTCTTTTTTTTAAACCTCAAACGGATTCCTTAGTATATGTGGTAGTTTTCATGTCTTCATTTGTTGGTTTACATGAGTAATTATCTCTTTGTCTGATTTAAATTAAAGTTGCAGACTTCACTTAAACTGAAACAAAATATTCAGCATCTTCTAATAGCGTACTGTTACTGACACGCTCGAATTGCTCTACTAAGATCAATCTTTTAATGAGTATTGATAAGTTTAATCACTATCGGTATGAAATACCTTTTTGAACTAAAGACAGTAACAGTGTTTTTTAGATTAAATATGTTGTCAGCAAATGCCTTGAGGATATAACAAAAGTGGAAAAAAGCAGATAACTGTTCGCTAAATCGAATCCCACGGGGGGTTGGCTTTGTTTGTCCCACATTCTGAAGTAAAAAATGTACTTGTACAATTTCGTCCCCTACTGGTCAGTGTCAGTATAAATATGATGTGACTGGCTGAAAATGGTGTCCAGGAGTTCAGATCCCCCACAATGCCTCTGCGTGGCATACCGACAGCTTTTATTGCCATGCGTTAGTATTTTGGCTCTGTATAGTGTTTAGTCTTTACAGCTTATATAGTGCTGACGTTATACGCTAAGCAACGTACTCAAAATCACACACACTCACATTCGAAAGGTGGTAGATACATGTCCAGAGCTAGCCACAGAATTCCTGTCGAGGCAGGACCTGGTGGAAGACCAAGTAAAGTGCGAAGGTGTTACAAATTTGTATGTGTGAAAACGTTACACCATGTTGGAAATTGTCTGTACATGTACTAGGATGACCTGTGAATCCTGACTGACAGATATCAACCTCCCCTTGCTTTATTAAACATACCGTACCAGCTCTATTTACATATACATGTACTAGGATATATCCAGACAAAATTAATCAATTAATGGGTCTGTGACACGTGTATAATAATTGCTATTCCTTAAATATTTTTTTTTAAAGATAATTGTGCCTGTTGTGGGAAAATATAATAGTTTCTGTCATGGCAAACGAATAGTCTTATTTAATAATATACAATTGGAAAAGAGAATGGTGGGTTTCAATCGACCTATCAAAATATCTTCAAGTTGTATGTCGATTTTTCTCTTTGTTATGATTGTTATTGTAAAGGAAACGCTCTAAGTTTAACTTATCCTAGCATCTCAAAAAGGGTGTTATACGGCGCCAGACCACAAGATTAGTGTCTTTTTGTGGGCTGCCACAAGGAGACAGTGTGGGGATACATTTAATAAGACGCATGTGTCAGCATGCCGGATTAGTATAATTTATACACACTTCGACATCGACCGAAACAGTCTGTGGCGAAATCGTTGGATCGAATCGGCTCCTTCCCGATTGAAGCTCAACGCTCTAAATGTACCACTTGCGCCAAGTCGCAGTAGGTGGTATATTATCGTCTAGGTAGTTAATATTATATACTTGGCCTATGATAAGAGAACCTCGACTAGTTCTAAGAGCTATGTCAAGTGTTAGATCTGGTCTAGATGGTCTAGGTTCATCGTCATTATCATTATCATCAGCAGCAGCATCCTTATAATCGTCGTCATTGTCATCATCATCATCACAGTAATTTTATCACCAAGTTGACACCGCATAGCACAGACTGACCATCTGTGCCTACTCGAGGTCGCCAATCCAACCTTCTCTAAGCAGAGCTGTCCTGAACCAGACGGGTTCAGATACTCGGTTGTATTCTCGTTCCGCTCTTTTTGTCGTCTGTACATTGTTGCCCGGGGCGCTTCTTCCTCAGCTACCAGCTATTCTTCTCTATTTAACAGTTGTTCTGGATATCATCGTGTCTTAATGTATTTAATTAATTAATACCAAAATAGAGTTGAGCTTTGGACTTTTCGGGGAGGGTTTCTTTTTACTCCCAGTCAGCAGCAGCAGCAGCAGCAGCAGCAGCAGCAGTAGTAGTAGTAGTAGTAGTAGTAGTAGTAGTATCTATAATCGCTTCGCCATTGAGTTTGTCAAACAAAGATAGGTAAGAATACTTATGAGTTAAGACTTATTTTGTCCCAAAACATAATATAATGACTTTTTGATTGGTTTGTTTGGTTTCTGAACGTAGAACATCCAAGAAAAGAGACAAAAACCTACGAACAGAGAGAGATAGAAAGAGAGAGAGACACAGAGAGAGAGAGAGAGAGGGAGAGAGAGAGAGAGAGGGGTGGGAAGGAGAGAGAGAGAAAGAAAGAAAAAGGGAGAGAGACAGACAGACAGATAGACATAGACAAAGAGATAGGCAGAAAGCGATAGAGATGTTCAGACAGGCAAACAGATAGGGGCGGGCAGACACTCAGATTGTGATGGAGTAAGAGAGACATAGACAAACAGGATAATGCATGTAAAGCGGCAAGAGGTCGCTGCTGCCTTTAAAGATCATCTTGTTTTTGTTGTTAAATATGTAATGTTTGCTTTAAATTGTAGAAACAGAACTAAAACCATTGTACATTCACATTAATTAATTTTTTATTCTGTCTGCCAAAAACATGACAAACGTGTTCTTTCAGTTAAAAAGTAATAGACCATTCTATTTGTATTAGAAAAATATGCTTTATTTTATTCATGTTATAAACAAGCAAATTGTAGAGATTGCACACCAAAATTGGTTTCTATAAGTTTTGTACTCAAGATTCAGCGCATCACCTTCATTAGTTGATCTTTTAATTAAAGGCAGATTGTGACCAAAAACTTGGTTGGTACATGGTAGGTTTCTAAATTTCCAACATCAGTAACTATGCTATAATGTGGACAAGTCCTAATATTAATGTCTGACACATTGAGATTGAGCGGGGATATCAAGACTCCTGTCTCAGCCTGTCATATTAATATTTATACTGACACTGACCTTACAAGTAAGGGTATAGATCCACAAATTACATTTTCCCCATTGTAGGATCGAAGCAGAGACCTTCAGAATAGAAGCCCAGCACTCAACCACTTAGCCAAATTGCCCGCGTGTAAATTGGGCATATCTTACAAGTTTGAGTAAACGTTTATTTATGATATAACATTACTGGAAGAATATCAAGTCATAATGTAAAGTACACATCATTTTTAACTATTCAACTTCTTAAGTTACAACAAACAAAAGTTTGCTAGGTTTTCACGAGTCTTCCTAAAAAATATTATTTTTTAACAAAGCTTCCTCGATAAATTGAAAAACATTTGATTGATAAGAAAACGTTGCATGCTTAATAATTACTCCTTGAATATTTACATTATGCAACAAGTTAAGGAGAACAAGAGGGAAAGAAATCTGGTTAAAGAACTACAGAACACACTCTGAAAGCCATTAAAGAAAGAGTTTAAGAGAGATAGAGAAAAAGAGAGAGAGAGAGAGAGAGAGAGAGAGAGAGAGAGAGAGAGAGAGAGAAGAGAGAGATAGGCAGAGTGTTGTTTACGGAAAAGTGGCAACCCTGTGCCGAATGCCAATACTTGATGTTTACCTGTACTACCCCTAAAAAAAAAAAAAAAAATTTTCAATCTCAATACAGCCACTTAAGGCTGGAAATGATTGTCACCTTTTAGATATAAAATGATGATTTGTCTAAATATGGATGAGGAGAAAACAAAGATGATTCAATCACATGAAAGATTGAAGCAATAACATTAATTCTTTAATATTTGACTCCACGATTGAGTTCAATCATATGACAGAAAACATTTACTTTAACAATAGGATTGTATTCTATCATATGATACTAATTGCTTTGGTATTCGACAAAATAATCGTAATAATAATAATTTTGTACAACATCTGTGTGAGTACAGAAATATCAAAAAAGGTCAACAATTGAACAACTTTTGTGACTGCGACATCTCTCTGCTATGATTCATCATTGTTGACTTCACTCTGCCAGCTGTAGGGGGGAATTTTGTCGTGAGCTGAAAGAAAAAGATAAGAAATTCGTGAGCTGAAAGAAAAAGATAGGTAAAGAGACAAATAGTAAACCAGAATGTTAGCTTTTCTTTTTTTTTTTCCAAGAGACTGCATGACACAGTTGAGAGTGGGAGGGAGAGCTAGAGAGAGAGAGAGAGAGAGAGAGAGGGGAGGGGGGAGTGCTAGAGAGAGAGAGACAGATAGAGACAGACAGACAGACAGACCGAGAGACAGAGAGAGGGGGGGAGGAAATAAACAGACAGACAGAGGCTCTTTTCTGCGCTTGATAGATCAGTCTAAATAGGAACACTGTTTTATTAAAAATAGATATCCAACTTGATCATTATTATGATCATTATTTGAAGTGGCCTACACCTCAAAATTCAATATTGGTGAGAGATTCTAGTTTAAATTTCGTTGAACGATGATGATGATAATGTGTTCAGCGAGAATGGCACTGCAGATTTTAATTTCTTTATGGATGAAAAATACAAAGTTTGATTATATTTATAGAGGGAAATATGATTTGAGCGGGACCTTTGGTTCCAGGAGAAAAAGTCCTGTCGTAAGCAAGGCCCAGCTATAGTCATGCAAAGGAATCATCATCACCATCATGCTGGCTTGTCAGTGGTGTCTGACTTAGCTTCATGTACAATCTGCCTGAAGAACTTTCTGTCTTGAGCCATCCTATCTGAATCAGGGGTCTCCTTTGTAGCCAGTCATTGATGTAATCCATCCACTTTCTTGTAGATCTGCCCTGTATTTGCTTTGCCCCAAGCTTCACTTCTAGGATATGTCTTTCCAAACTGTCATGTCTTTTCAGGTGCCCAAAGTATTTCAGTTTTCTGTCTTTGATTGTATGCATAAGCCAATTTGGTTTGATCTTAGAAAGGTTTTTAAGTATGCCGTCATTTCGTCAGTGTGCTGCCCGTGGAACTCTTAGCATTTTTCTGTAGTATATCAATTCAAAAGAAAAGTTTCTTTTCATTTAATTTTGAAAATGTCCAACCTTCACATCCATATGTGGCGATGGGGAATATATGCAAGATCTTATAATTTTCAGGTTTGTCTCTTTGTCGTTTCCCTTCCAGAGTTTCTAAAGTCTTTTTATTTGGGTCAGGGCTGTTGATATTCTTTTATTTATTTCTGCTGAAAATTTGCCGTCTCCGTCAATCCTAGAACCTGGGAATTCAAAGTGGTCTGGATGCTCCATCTTTTCTCTGTTTACTATAACAACTGCAACAGAGCTGCAACTGTCGATGTAAACAGTTTTAGTTTTCTTAACATTCAGCAGCCGTCCTTTCTTTTCACTCTGCTCTTTAACTGTTTCGAACAGCTTGTCAAGTCTCCGGGGGGTTGTTGAGGGCAATGCAGTGTCATCTGCGTGCCTCAGGTCTCTTAGTTTAAGTCCTTGGATGCAAGCCTCACTAAAATAGACCTGCAAGTGAGCCCTAACCAAACTTTTCACACTTGGGCTCTTTTCGTTTTCAATATTGTAAATAGCCCATTCCACCTTTATTTGCGCAAAGAAAACTCAGGAGAAATCTGATTTTAAAGATTAGCCTCCTGTTTCTGTCTTTTTGAACAAACCTCTCTCAACAAAAAGAACAGCATTTGACAGTAAAACTTTGCACTTTAAAAATTATGTTCTTTGATAGTACAAACTTACCTGGAATTTTCAAAGTAGGGCAGGCATAGTGGCTCTGCCCTGCATCTGCTCGGATTGTTTCTCCCGTTATAAAAGTCGCACCAGGGGAAAGCAAGAAACAAACAATTGAAGAAATCTGGTTAAAAGGAAAAAGGAAAGGAAAGGAAAGGATTAAAGTCAAAAACAAAACAAAAAATAAATTTCGAAATTCTCAAATAAAATATTTCTATAAACAGAAAGAAAACATTACTGATATAACAGTGGCATAGGGAGATGCTTCTATAGATCATAATTATTAGTTTGTTGCCAACACGTTAAATTTTTAAACATTTTGCTTGAAATCATCTTAAATCTGGCAAAAGTTTTTATACTGAGTTTTAAAGTCATTGATATCTGAAAGTTTGAATTTTTTTTTATCAATAACAAATAAAAAAACAAAAGCAGCATTTAAAGACAGATAGGTTTCTCATGTTTTAACTATCAACAATAAAGGAAACACATGCTGTTGAGGCCCTTGCAATAGCTTAACTAGTTCTTCAGCGTACCTCTCTTTAAACTCCAATTACCTCCCATCTCTCTCAAGGTTCTAGTTTATTTACCATGTTCTACTTAACAGTTTCAACCAACACCCAACCTCTCCACAGGTTTGAGCACCACTCACCTCTTCCACAGTTCCCAGCCTGTGATACGGAACAGTTTCTTTGATTGTGTCAAAAATATTAATATTGCCATAGTTAGCTGCCGCTGTATCTGAGTATATGGAACTTCCCTGTGGATAACACCAAAAAAATATGTCCATTGGCTATTTGATTCTAAGTGAAAATGATCACATAATTAGCTTTGTTAATTTTGAGTCAATGTTTAAGGTGGTGGTTTTCACTTTAAGTAATTGATTTTTTAAACTATACTTTGCAGTAAACTTAATAGAAGCCAAATATCAAAAACTTAATACACAATAATTATGAATGTATTATCACCATAAAACCTTGCACCTGGTGTAGAAAGAAAGCCGCAAAGAGAGAGGCTCATCTGTTAAAGCATATCTTTGAATCTTTCTGCACATCCCAAAGAATGAAACAATAAATATCAGACAAAAAATGTGCCCTTGAATACTGCACATAACAAAAACAGTAGTAATCTTTTCACTAAAACTCATTTTTAGTGGTGGTAAAGGTAGTTGAGGTGGTAGTGGTTGTGATAGAAGGTAGTAATGGTGGTGGTAGTAGTGGTAACGGTAGCTGTAGCAGTAGCAGTAGTAGTAGTAGTAGTAGTAGTAGTAGTAGTAGTAGTAGTAGTAGTAGTAGTAGTAGTAGTAGTAGTAGTAGTAGTAGTAGCAGTAGCAGTAGCAGTAGCAGTAGCAGTAGCAGTAGCAGTAGTAGTAGTAGTAGTAGTAGTAGTAGTAGTAGTAGTAGTAGTAGTAGTAGTAGTAGTAGTGGTAGTAGTAGCAGTAGTAGTAGTAGTAGTAGCAGCAGCAGCAGCAGTAGTAGTAGTAGTAGTATGATTATTACACGATGCCAAAAAGGTTAATGTGAAATCATTTCACAAGAAGTTGTGCCATACCTACCGGCGCCACACTATTGATGCGCACACCACTGTGCACCCACTCCAACGCCAGGGACTTGGTGAGGTTGTCGACCCCTGCTCTCGCAGCACCTGTGTGACTTCAGTATTTACAGGAGAGAGAATAAAGTAGAAGTCAGTGATACCAACAGATTAATAAAAAATGGGCATGACATTAAAGATCATTTTTTTAATTTGCTGAAAGCTTTACAGTCCTTGGCATTGTATAAGCGTTAGTTATATCTATATAGCACAAGGATAAATAAATTTAGATTTAAGTTTTGGAAGGAGGAGGAGGAGGAGGAGGAGGAAGAGGAGGAGGAGAAGGAAATGAAGAAGAAGAAGAAGAAGAAGAAGAAGAAGAAGAAGAAGAAGAAGAAGAAGAAGAAGAAGAAGAAGAAGAAGAAGAAGAAGAAGAAGAAGAAGAAGAAGAAGAAGAAGAGAAGAGGAGAGGAGGAGGAGGAGGAGGAGGAGGAGGAGGACGAGGACGAGGAGGAGAAAAAGAAAAGGAAGAAAAAGAAAAAAGAAAAGAAAATGAAGAAGATTAATACCAACCTCATAATGGGAAATCCTTTCCACATATCCACAAGAATGTTGACTATCGATCCCCCATTGTCCCTCATCCAATGTCTGTAAGCTGTAGAGCAGATGATAGAACAAGCCTTTTAAAGAAAAGGAACTCACATAAAATTTAAAAAAAAAATAATGATTGCACAAAGAATTTTAACTTAAATTACTTGAGAAACTATCTACAAACCTACAGTCACATTCAGGGCTGGGATTGACTTCCTAGAAATAAGCTGTAAGAGAAGCTATAAATGCCAAAATCATAAGTCTTTTATCATGAGCAAAATACTTCTGTTACAAAACAAAGCCGTCTGAATTAAATTATGGTTCATCGTTCACAAAAGAGTAAAAAAATTGAAAATAAAGATATGTTCATCAAAACAAGATACAAGTAGTTCTAAAATGGAGGGTTTCACTAGAAGAAGAAAAAATCTAGTCGCTGTATAATTGGATTTCTTTCAACCCTCCAAGCTGAAGTTTGAAGGTAGGCCTGAAGAAGTTTATAAGATACAGTGTTTCTGTCTAGATAGTATAGTTTACAAACACAACAAAAATGGATTTACAATTCCTAATGCACTAAATTGTGTCCATTAAGACCCTCTGTCAATGTTTTGAGGGTTAAAAAGAAAATTATGCCTTAAAATTAAAAGGGGAGTTACAAATGTCAGAGCACGGGTCAGGCAGACCTAATTTTTTCCATTTTACTTATAAAACATCGATTTTTGGATTTTAACTGAAAAATCAAGTCCTACATCTTCTAAAACGATCCCACACATGTTTTTGAAGTGAAGTGTCCTGTAAATAATCTAAAATACAGCTAAAAAGACATGGTGGGTATCAAAATTCAACATAAACAAGCAAGAAAAATGTAAAAAGAGCAAACTTTGAGCTTCCAAAACTCAAACAGTTTGCTAATTTAGATCCCCAAGTTTGGTATCGTTTGAAAGTACGATTCAAGGCCTATTCGATTCCTACCATTTTGTGTTGGCTTCTAAATATGATGTCTCACCTCCCTGACACATAAGGAAAGTTCCTGTAAGATTTGTCTCCACCACAGCGTTCCATCCTTTCAGTTTGATGTCCTCAGCCCGACTGATGAACTGACCCCCTCCATTATTCACAACAAAATCCAACTGACCAAACTTCTCCACAGTATTGATCATGAGATTCTGGACCTGTGAATTTATAAAATTCGTTATCAAGACGTAGATCAGAATGGCTGGATCACAACTGTTGAAATACTTTATAAAGATGAAATGTCTTAAATTTTTAATACATTTGTTTGATTTTAGTCCTTTGTTCTTAATCTCTGGTTGAAGACATTTTATCATTAAAAAAATCATAATTACCATGAAAAGAAATGTTTTAAGATAAAAAATGTGTATCTTTTTAATACACTATGATGCCTAAATATTTTTTGATAAAATGATATCTTGCAAATTTTCAGTAGTAATTGTAGGACTTCCCTTAAGCTGTTGAAATTATTGAAATCAAGTCTTTTTATTATAATGCAAACGTTTACAGTAAATATGCTGTATTTGTGGGCTCCAAACTTTATTATTCAGTAGTAAAACAGGAACTTGTGTTAAAAGCTGTTAAATTATTAAGTCAAAATCTATATAATTTTTCATTTACGTATGATTCGGTGGTTGGTTCTTAACATACACTATCAGCAACTTTTTACCTCCTCTTCCTTGCGAATGTTGCAAGGCAATGTTTCCAGCTGAGCATGATGATTTCCCTTCTTTAGCCAAGCCTTGATCTCAGCTTCTCCTTTCTCAAGCTTCTCAGGGTTCCGAGAAGCAATCATCACATTGCAACCTATAAAAAGCAAGCAGTATAACCATTGTACTTCAAGTTGTGGAAGAAATAGATTTCTAGTTGCCTGCATTGCAAAGTACATACAGAATTTGCAGTTTCAATCCTTAAGTTTGCCATGAGATTGTTTACAAAGGATGAATAAATGGCAACAGTCACCAAAGGCATATAAATAAATGCTGCATGAAAGTCATGGCACTCTTATGAGTCTTAACCCTAGTACAGTCATACAAATTAGACATGTCAGGACAGGTGAGAACAGAGAGGTAGTCAAGTAATTTATAATTGTAAACTCCCATTTAATCTCTTTGATAAAGCAATCATTATTACAGAAATTAGCTTAAACCTTCTCACAGCTTACCATTTTAGTGGGCTAAATTTGAAAACTCTGAGCCCACCACTTAACTTTGAAAATGCAATCTGAAGCTGCCATCGGCCACAATATATTTTATCTTCAAAAATTTTTTAATTCAATTAAAGGACAATTAATAATATTATTGATAAGGTTGCACAAAATATTTTAAGGAAAAATGAAATTCCACAAAACCTGCATTTTAAGAGCAAATAAGCAATTTTCTTTGTAAATCATTTTTTTTTTTTTCATTTTAATTTTACATGTCTAAAGAAGCCGCTATTAACATTAAAATCCAAATAAAAACCCACTTGAAGAGAAGTTAGTTAAAAGTGTTAAATCTCAAAGTTCTGTTTTTGCCATTTAACCCATTGACTTAAATAGTAACTACAGGGAGACATTTAAAATAAAGAGGTTTAACGGATAGCAACAGGATAAGCTGGCATAACCTGAAAAAAAGATACAATAAAACACATTTTTAGAAATATCTAGGCTATAGGATTTATAATAAATCATAATGTTGTGGGTAATCTAGATATTGCAGGAAGAAAAAAAAAAAAAAGAAAAAAAAAAGGGGAGGGGGGGAGTCTGAGGGTCGATCAGAAAAAACTTGTTTTTGTTGGATTTTGCTCCCTACTGGATCATGGATGGATCGGTGTCAAAGTCACGTAAAATTGTTAGACCTCTTGAGACCTGAAATCGTAGAACTAAGAGAGAGTTTAGCTCTCCTATAAAGAACATATTGCAGGTCTGGTTATAATTATGGCTGAGTAAAAAGCACTCCTTGAGTTTTGTGGTCCCTGGCCTGAGGGTGATCAAATGGGTAAGGTTTCAGTCAACCTGTGAAGAGAGAAAAAGAGACCAACAGGCATAAACTAGAAAGACAGAAAAACACTACAGACAGTGCAAGCGAGTGTGTGAGACAGAGATAGAAAGAGAGTTGAGTCGGTTGCTCAACAATGTGCTTAATAATCATGTATTTTATAATTATGTATGTTTGACCCCTTCCCCGCCCACATAGTACTGTGTTTGAATAAACAATTGAATCGCTTCCTGTCTTTTTTAATCAAACAAATCATGCCCATACAATTAAAAAAATAATCAAAAACAAAAAACTAGGAGTACAGCTGGCAGGGATTTTATTCAATTTCAATCTAGGAAAAATAACAAAAAGACAGAAAGTAGGCCCCCTACAGCTGGCACCCACCCATTTGATCGCCCACAAAACTCAAGGGGTGCCGAGTAATATCACATACCGAGGTAAAGAAGTTCTTTTGTTATCCCTTTGCCAATCCCTGTACCCCCACCAGTGACGATTGCAACTTTGTCTTTGAAAAGTCCCTTTCTGAAGACACTCGAGGCTATCTTGGAACGTGCGGCAGATGCCATCTCGATAACTTGGTTCCACCTGAATAAAACTCTTAAATTCACTTTAGCTCCAGGTTTAAAATTATTTCAAACCGGCGCTTTTACTCCAGTGATAAGGTTAATTATAGAGATATAGATTGAGAGATTTAAAAGCTTAATTTAATACAATCACGACTGTAGACTAGAACATTTATAATTATTTACTGTTCGTTACTGTATTGACCACTTGGCCTCTGACCTCTGTGTTTTCAAGCTGCTAAACAGAACCTCCCTTTGAAAAGATTTAATATTAAAAAAATTAAAAGAGTTTATTCCCTTGAACTTGACAGACGCCTATTACTCAGTATTAGACAGAATTGACAATTGACATAATTAAGTTCGGGGGGGGGGGGGGGGGGCGATATAAAGTTCACCCCGCGCATGTTTAAATTTAGAATTTAACTTTAATCGTATAAAACTATAATTATTGTACAATCTTTCAAAACGGGGTGGGGTGTCCTCGGTTCGAAACCAATGATCTGACAAAACTGTAGCCTACATAATTTGTATTAAAGTTCCATCCCTTGCTGGCTAAGTCGGTGTGTCAGTTACAAAAAATTAATGTCTCCGACAAAGACAGGTATACCTATGCCCTACTCCTAGCGGCACGGTAGGCCTACTATTTCAATGTAAATGTTGACGCAATTCTTAGGATATGTCCATGAAAATTATAGTTTAGCTAGTGGCGTTGGAACTTATAAGGAAAAAAATAAGAAAAAAAAAAACAGAAAAAAAATCCACTCCTTACGTATACGTAGAGTTTGAATTGTTGGGTATTTTTCCACAGTGGTTAGACTTTTACTAATGGAAATGACCAAAAAATAAATGTGTTTTGTGGTATTAGAAACATCGACTTGCAAACGCATTAGCTCCGACTCGCCTTGCCAATTGCCACTCAAATAGAAAGTGGTTTATGAATTATACTAGAGCGTCTTCGGACGATGGTTCTTGTTTTTCTCTCATTTCCCTATGATTTTTCTCCTTGAGAGTTCTTTCATAAAAGATCTTTTCAGCGGCGAACTCTCTCCAACCCACCCCTCTCCCTGCCATTATTTGTTCTAAACATTTTTGTCTAACAGTTAAAGGAAGGAAAAAAAAAGAATACAGTTGTAATTATGATTACTATTAGTATTATTATATTGTATTATTATTATTATTATTATTATTATTATTATTATTATTATTATAAATAATACATTGTAACATACATCTGTGTCAGCAAAACACTATCTTTTGTCTCCTTAATAGGACTTTTCATTTTTTTTTCTTCTCTGGTACAGTATAATAATTTTAAGAATTCAAAAAATCACCAGCTGATGTATGAAACAGTTCATATCCACAGGGCTAGTGTAGTTTTACTTATGCTCACCTAAATTTAACCTGATTTGACAAAATATCATGTAGACTTACCAGTGCCACAACGTTAAGGAAACAAGGAAACAATGAATCAAGCTGTGCGCATAAATTGTCTCATTTATTTGACAAGTTCAACCTATAGATCTATAAGCATTTTTTTCTATTACTTTGAACCAATCATTACTCTTTTGGATATGCCAATGATCAGCGTTTACAATTTTGCGTTATTAACAATAGACCTACATGAAAATTTGTTATTCAAAAGATTTTAAATCTTTGATATAATTGATCAACATTTTGTGAGGTCCGGTAGACCTAGGATAAAACACCGGCTTCCAACGCAGAGGTCCATGGTTCGAGCTCTGGTGATTTTGCAGCCTACTATTTGGGTCAGTGTTACTGTTAGTCTAATGTGATCGGCTAAGACAGGAGTCATGATCCTTGTCTTGTGTGTGGCAGCAGATAACATTGCCGTGCGTAATTCTTGGGGTCCATCCACAATATAGCCTATATAGTGCTGATGTTGGACTACAACTACAAGTACAGCATTTTATGAGGCTAACATCGCCGTATAGGATCCCCCAGGGGAACCTAGGAGACGTTAAACCCGGAGAGAGGGAGAGAATTCTCTCCCTCCCTCTATAGAGGACGTCGCTAACATCGAGTTACATGTACATGTATTCTTTAATTTATGTATGTGAGGCATATTGGAATTGTTATTCTTCAATGTAGTCTCATGTTAGCTTTGCCGTTGATAAGAGCATTGCTTTTGAGATTCTTGTTGGCTTTGCTATTGTTTTAAATCCTAAAACTAATTGATTTTGGCAGTTTTTACCGTTTTCTTGAGGATTGTATGGTCAACTGTAAAATGGAACACTTTGGATGACAATAAATTAGAATTCGTATTATCTATTGTTGTGTGCATTGCGTTTAAAAGACACGTCTCTTAATAGAGTACAAAATCTAAAATTAACAAAAAAACAAAAAACATTGTAATTGTAAATGTGAGAAATTCCAAAAAGTAATAATTATAATGATAATAGTAAAAGTAATAATAAAAATAACAGTAATAATTATATTAATGATGATGATGATGGATGGATGATCATGATGATTATGATGATGATGATGATGATGACGATGATGATGACATGATTAAGCTAATACATGTACCAATACTCATAAGATGATTACAAATACATAAACAAAATGTAACCAGAAGCGTTGAATTTAAATTATAAGCACCTTTTTAATGAGAGCAATACATGAGACTTACTACTCATACTAGAAAAAACAATGCACTCAGTGGAGAAAAATAGGCATGCTTCAATCGAGTACATGTTCAGTCCTGTAATATTAAAAGTGTAGTGCCTGAATGCACTAACATATGGAACAAATAATTTGACATAAAAATAATTACATTATGACAGACACAGAAAGGTCTTCATTGTATTCTTTATAATGTTGCACCAGCAAAATAATAACAGTCACTTATATAGCAGTTCAGTCATCTTCCTCTCCACAAAATAAAAGTAGTTTAACTTTCATTTCTTCCAGTCTTATTACAATAAACAAAGTCCTTAGCATACATGTATTATATTAAAACTAATAACATTAGAACATGTAGTTTTTATATATTTTAATTCCTTGATTCCATCGAACCATTACAAAAACAAAGACAAACTGTATGAAATTATAAAGAGTTATACATACATGTATATCCATGTTTTCTTTGGAACTGATTGTTGCACAATAACTTGACAGTGTACTTTTTGCAACTATTTAATGATGAGAATTTAATTACAATTGTGGAATTATTCGAGTTTATCGCAAAACAAATGTATTAGTCAGCGAAAGTACATAAACAATAAGAAAATTGTTTACTTTGCATTGGATTTTTTTTTTAAATTGATTTTTAAAGGTTAAAACTATGCCGCAACTTTTTGCAACGTTTGCCATTTTTGGCTGTAACTTTTGCCCCTTTTAATCACAACTTTCTGAGGAGTCAGAACTTAAGTTTAAAGTTATGGCAACTTTGCCTCATTTTTCTCATATCATGCTCGTCGGCTGCACTGTTCTCCCCCCCTCCCCCCACTGCTCATCATTTTGCATTATTTGTTCCATTCTCTTCCCTGTACACAATGTCTGACGGCAGAAGATCTTTCATGGTTTAACCTCAACTAGTGACTAGTAGCAACTTTGCAACTCGCATATGGGATAGTAGATCAGTAAATGGATAAAAGATTAGAGGAAAAAGAAGGGATTTATTTTTTAATTGTAAGATGTTCTTTGAGTGGGGATTTGTTGAAATCCAGTTGACTGTATAATTATGTGGCTTTTAATTGCACAGAGTACATGAAAATAAAGATTAACAAGCTTACATTATTTCAATAAAGCATTTATCATAAAGTTTGGCCACACTTGGTTCAGTCATCCTCAAACATCATCTGTATCAGATCATCCTTGCAGCATTGGTCTTCCTCCAATCTTTGAGGCTGTAAAAGGGAAGAAAAGAAATGCCATCAGTCTTTTGCTCCTGGTGATAAACTAGTTTTGATAGGAGAATTAGTGAAGTACTTCAAAAGCATAAAACAAGATTTCAGTAAATTTTAAATTAATCTAACTAATAATAGCAGTACACAAATCATGCTACTCTGCTAGCATGCACCGCGTGAGTAGTGCTCACCAAATCGGCTGTTATGGGCTTAGAGTCTAGACCATTCTAGTGATATCAAGAAGCTTCTAGAAGTTTGATTAGGAAGAGAGAGCGGTGAGTAGTGTTAATGAGTAATGATTATGTAAGCTAGAGACCAGACTTTTCTCAAAACTTCTCAGATACGGTAGAAAGGTCTTGAGATTTCTAGATATTTGTCTTGTAATTATAAGAGCAGAGCGTGGTAGAGTGGAAGAATGATTGATGTTTTTTTTTTTTGGGGGGGGGGGGGGGGGGGGGGGGGGGGGGGGGAGCGGTTGTGGTGAGAGGAGTGTTTATACTTCTGGTCGTATTGTAATATATTGCCACAGTGAGACCTGCTACTTTGCTGTTGTTTAGATCCATTATACATCTCAATATATTGCCAAGTACTGATTTAGGTCTGGATATTCTTGAGTTGTTTTCTTAACCCTTTGCCAGGGTATTAATTAATAAAGTTAAATTATTGCATATCTACAAAGAATTTTTAGTATTCCTTATTTTTGTTAATGTTGACAAGATAGTACGTCCGAATCTACATGAATTTTATACTATCAATTAACCTGAAACAGGGACGCACTTTATCAAGTCAACACCACAAAAAGTCTCACTTGCAAATCAAAAATTTACAAATATTGTATAACTTGAAAACAAATTATTTGTGTGCAGTGCCCCTTAATACTACAAATTGTGCCGGTCCAGATAATCTGCCTCAGCTAAACACATGAGACTGCTAGGGGCTGACAAGAGAGAAAGTGGTGAGCGACTGAAGGAGAGCACAGGACACACTATACAGTTCAAATTTACTTTCACTCTGTCTTGTTCTCACTTGTAAGATATATAACTTCCGGCGACTTTGATAGCTAACAGTTTCAAATGTTTTGTTGGTTTTTAATTTATTTTGTTAGCTTGCTACATATGTGTGTTTTGTTTTTCTAACAATATTAAATTAGCATAATATAATTTTTAATCCCCATATTCAATTAAATAAAAATATATATTAAAGGCAAAGTGCTCTTATTTTTCTTGCTCTTACCGAACCAACTCGCAGTAAAGTAGGAACACATTTTAGAAGCAGTTTGGGATCTTTCCTGAACTCATTGCTTTGATTTTTCCAACTGAATGAAAAGAAAGAGAGGAAAACACTTAAATGATAATCATTCAAGCAGTGTGGGTTTATATTGCTTACTCTAAAATGTGTACTCTCCATAAATATTACATTAAAAAGAGAAAGGTTCAAAATTCTTTTGAGTTTTATGATATTTAAGAATTGGATTTCAGTAAAGTATGTGCATCATTAAACAAAAATGTTCACTCTGTTTAAATTTAAATTTAGTCTACTCTAATCTCCCATCTTCTGAAAGAGTCAGTTTAGATCTCTATCTCTCTGGTAAGCACAAATATGAAACAGTTACTTTATACTTTTCTAAAAGGTTTCATTAAAAAAAAAAAAAGAAAAAAAATGTAAGCATGCAAGACAAAATATTGATCTTAGCATGTTTATATATATGTACCAACATATATTTTATTTTCTTGAAATCGTCAGTACGTTCAGCTTTTAATTTATTTCATCACAACAATTCACTTTTCTCTGATAAATTAATCACTCTGGTTATTGACTGATGTAACTCTAAATTCAAGTGTTGTACAAGTTCAAACCATTGTTAAGATCATGAATGATTTTCATTTTACATTTTGGACAAAAAAAACGTTTTCATACTCATTCATTTTTTTAAACATAAAAACATATTTATACATACTACTCTCTTTGGGATCTTTCCTGAACTCATTGCTTTGATTTTTCCAACTGAATGAAAAGAAAGAGAGGAAAACACATAAAACGATAATCATTCAAGCAGTGTGGGTTTATTGCTTACTCTAAAATGCGTACTCTCCATAAATATTACATTAAAAAGAGAAAGGTTCAAAATTCTTTTTGAGTTTTATGATGTATAAGTATTGGATTTCACTAAAGTGTGTGTATCATTAAACTATAACGTCCACTCTGTTTAAATTTAAATTTAGTCTACTCTAATCTCCCATTTGTATCTCTCACACACATCTTCTGAAAGAGTCAGTTTGGAGCTCTGGTAAGCACAAATATGAAACAGTTACTTTATACAAATACTTATCTAAAAGGTTTCATTAGATAAAAAAAAATATTTAAAAAATGTAAACATACGAGACAAAATATTGATCTTAACATTTTTATAGCATGTACCAACATATATATTTTTTTTTTTTTTTGAAATCTTCAGTACATTCAGCTTTTAATTTAATTCATCACAACAATTCACTTTTCTCTGATATCACTCTGGTTATTGACTGATGTAACTCTAAATTCAAGTCTTGTACAGTTCCAAGCCATTATTAAGATCATGAATGATTTTCATTTCACATTTTTGGACTAAACAAACTTTTTCATACTCATTCATTAAAAAAACAAAAAAAACATATTTATGCATACTACTCTCTCGGCCCAACATGGCAGTGTACAAAAACAGACTCCTCAGGGACTTTGTCCACATTCCTCTCTATCACGGGATCAGCTGTGAAAACGGATGAGAATTAGTTGTTGTTTTTATATATAATATATGTGTGTATAGATATAAATACCAATGCTGCAATGTTATGAGCCAGTCTTTCACACAAAAGTCTGGACACTAGGCTAAGTTTAGACAAAGGATGCAAACCTATAGGGTGATACAGTGTGTAAACGTAATAATACAGTGGGGGATGGGGTGTTCAACAGGCATGCTGTCAAAGATACAGCTATGGGATTGGTCAGTGATGAATGAGGTGGAGATAGGAAACAGAAAAGTTTTTACGGCACATCAGCACAGTAACTGCTATCTTGTGCAGAGAGAGAGAGAGAGAGAAAGGAAGGAGTGGGGAGAGGGAATTACAAGTGTTGCTATTAAGTCTAGATCATTTGGAGTCACAATCGTCTAGGTGGTTTCAGATCTTGAGCAACCGTACACACAAAAAAGCTGTGAGAAACAGAAAAAAACTAACATGAAAACCCATGAACTAATGACAGCCTATTTCAAGTGTCATCATTCATGGCTCACGTTTATTTTATGTTTAAAAAGGAAGTTAATAAGAATTCAAACTGAATTTCCCTGCAGTGTTTCCTTGGCATGTTTATAGCAGGAGTTTGCTTACAGCAGGATTTTTCTACTGGCACCAATATATATTATGGAATCCATTAAATGATATAACTCTATGGAACAGCCTTTAGAAATGTTTAATTTATACTGAATGCTGACTGGGAATTGTGGTATGGACAAAGCTGAAGGATAGATAAATTAGAACTGAGCTAAAACTCAAAATCATCTTGAACTTTAGGAATTTAAATAGCTTTCACGAAGAGAATGATGCCCCAACTCTTTGAAACACTCATAGGAAATTGTTATACACTTTCTCCCTCCTTTCGTCGATTGATATTTATAAACTTTTGTTTGGACATATTTATAACTAATATAAGTCATTAAAAAATTGATCCACATGCTGTTGATTTATACTAGGTCATGGAGTTTCCAAAAGTAGGCTTAAATTTTATCTACTGCATTTTCAATGTTAACCAAGCATTTTAACGAAATGGTCAAGTAGGAGCGGTAAAATTTGTGCGCCTAAAATAAAAATCAATATTTATTGTCTGTGAACCGAGCTTTTGTTTTATTTATTGTTAAAGAAAGGGGAGCAAGCAGTTGTATCTGGATAAATGATCCTGCAATACATGTATCTTGAATTTGATCAAAGAGAGAAAATGTTGAGCACTGGTTCCATTTGGAGCAGTGAACAAAGACTCCAGATACAGATATGTACATTATTATACATTGTAAGTAAGTAGAACCTCATTTCATACATACATGTATTACTAAGAGTGGGTGGGTCATAAAGATAGAAAACGTACATGCAGACCTATAGAACCTATGGCAAACTTGTGCTCTTGCACTGAAGAATAATAGTTTAATACATACAATAATACTTAATTTAACTGCTGCAATTGATGAATCAATTACAGTAGCGGTAATAGCATAGGACTGTTAAACAGCCTTAAATATACAAATAATGTTATAGAGATATCTCTTTGGGTCCTCCAAATCCAGATATTGATTTGGACTAGAGAAGAGGCTGTAATTACTGTAAGCCTACATTAGGAACTTCGCTCTACATAGGTTACAACTCATCATAACTAACCCTCCTTATTCTTATGACGAGACGTAAGTTTACCCAAACTATGTACTCATCATCTCTAGATCTAGTACTTAAGTACAACAGTGCTATAGATACTTAACCCCTGACAAAGATTAATTAAATCATTAATCATTCATTCATGAATATCTACCTGAATATTAGATCTTGGAAGTACAACGTTGTGGTAGGATTACGATTATAATTTAAATATTAAAATAAAAAAGGCTTAAATACAAGCTGTAAGCTTACCAGAACGTTTTAATAACGACCCCAAGTTAGAACAGTGATCAACTATGCTTATAAATTTACCTTTGACACAGTCTGGGCACCAGTTCACACCATTTTCATCAAGACTACCGCTAAAAAGTACAAAGACAGTGCCTGTGTTTTCTTTCAAACATTTCTGCAGTGCCTCATAACCTTCTACTTCAATCTTTTTCACCATGATAGGGCTGAGTTTGTGACTGTCTTTTATTAGTTTAGACCAAGAGACGATCTTGCAAAAAGAGGTGGACACATTAACTTTACTTAATCTAAGACACATAATTTACTTAATCTAAGAAGCGACATAATTTGGTCACGAGTTTATTTAACACAGCTCAGTGTACGTACGCTCTATGAGCTTCTTAATGCCCTTCCTGGGGATAGAAATGAACACGTTTTTCATAATGTAGTTGCAAGTGTACGTACTGACCCTTAACTAGAATCTCAGTAAAAACAAAAGTGAAAGTTGAAATCGTCCAAGGGTTTGTTTTGGTAGACTAGCTTAGCACCGATGTATTTTAGATAAATCTAGTATCTAGATTCTCTAGATCTTGATAGGAGCCGATTTATTCATAACTTATCATCAGTGAGATAATTAATTTGCTCGAAAAAAAATTATTTTTCAGAGAATTGTCTAGAGTTTGACGATTGATTTTGAAAACAGAAATCCAGAATAATTCAGCTGAACTGAACAGTGAACTTTGGCCGAGCTTAGGCTAAAGAAGTTTCGATTTTCTAGATATAGATATCTAGATCTAGATCTAGATTAGTTTGGATTTCTAGATCTAGTTTTACAGGTAATTTAGAGCTAGTCAAGACATGTGCTATTGCACACAAGTATTAGTATTTCTAAATAACGTCTGCACTTACTTGTGTGTGTGTGTGTGTGTGTTAGCCTAGATATGAAGTTTATCAGAGCTTTAAATTCCATATAATGCTATAGGCCTATGTTGGCAACTAGATCTAGATCTAGCAATGTTTGGCTTTGATTTCATTAAACTTAGAACATTAATAGAAAAATAATTGAAGTTGGAAAAATTTTCCGAGCAGGGCATTGAACTGTACATATAGCCTTAAAATCCGTCTAAGTTAGATCTTGATCTAGATCTAATCATATATTGCCTTATCCGTCTAACTAAGTTAGATCTAGATCTAATAATTCACCATTGAATCAAAGAAAGTCAGTTTAGTTATTAAATGAAAAAAAAAAACACTGTTAAATCTATAGAGTTTTTAGTATCACTGCCAATGCTATCATTTGTAAAACGATAAGAAGCATTCTATGGCTGAGTCTAAATGCACTATAAATATGCTAGTGTTTCTGCCCAAATTTTACTGCAGTAACGCACTAGATCTATGTGTTAAGAAGTTTCGGTATGAAAAATGGGCATGATCGCTTTATATTGTGATTATTTTACTTTTATAAGCCTAGTATATAATCTTTCTTTGATGAAAGAGCCTAGCTTTATTCGATGATCAGATTTAAAAAAAAATTTGGTTTGAGCAAAACACTCAAATATAGTGCCTATAACAAAATTTCGACAAAACCCTGTATAACAAACCAAACTAAAGAGTGACACCTTGCCTTTGCTTGGGAGGCTTGCGTACCTCAATGACCTCTAGAGCTATGCTGGCTGGCTGGAGATTCGACTCCTAGTAGTCGAAATGACTCAGTGGTTTCACAGCGGAGACTATAAAATATTTATCTAGAGAATGGAAGGGGAGCCTCAGACTATGCAGTGGAAGATAAAGGATCAAGCCATCATTATAATGTTGTTAACACCTAGACACCTATATCCTTCCCTGATATGCAGGGTCTGCTGTTAGTCATCATGCTACCTTTAATTTGTTGAGGACCTCAGCATTATTATGATCCCTCAATTGCTCTTACTAAAATAAAAATTGCATTCTGATGAGTGAGTATGGAGTGTTCTTCTTTGAAAAATATTTAGTGATTGCCAGTAACATCCCAAATTTGAAAAATGTATAAGGCTTCTCTGTTATAGATGTCTAAAAAAAATGCCCATACATATTTGTAAAACCTTTTCTCTCCTGATTTACCTTCCAGTTCCCTTCTTTTGAACTGAAAAAAAAATATTGAATGTAAAACTAAGAAGGTCGAAAAGTAAAAAAAAATAATTAAATAATTAATTTTTTAAGAGACACAGATTCAGAAGTGACTTTTAAAAAGCTACTATAGTTAAAGTGCATTTGTTCAACAACTAAGCTCAATTATGAATGAAACCATGTTCTTGTATGAAAGAATGTTGTTCTTTGTTTTGTAAGAATGTATATTTCTATGCCTTTTTTTAAATGAGTTTTTAACTGGTAAAACCATCTTGAAAATCATCTGTAATTATTTTTTCCTTGTTCTGGTAATATTTTCAGCCGTGCCCATCCTCTTTACATTTTTTCCCAATATTGCGATCAAGTTGAAATTTTTTGGCTAAAAATCATGAGAATATGTGACATCAATGTTTTATTTATTCAGCAATGGCGGAACATGCAGCACATTTGACCTCTAGTGGACCGCTAGATCCAAACAGACCAAGCATTTTTGAAGTCCTCGCCCAGCAGAGCTTGATGAGAACTGTGCGGCCCGCAATCAGACATGCAGTCAGGGTGAGACTGGTTCTTGTTTGTTTTAAATTATTTAAGTCTTTATGATTGCTACTCTCATAGGGAGAACTAGAGACAAGTTTGAAAGGAAGTATAGTGGAATCGACTTTATATTATTAACCTACTTGGGGACTGACTAAAAGTTTTCATCAAACAGTGGCTGTTAAGTAAAGAAAGGAATTTGGGCCTCAGAGAAAGTGTATGTAAAGTCATAAGTCTTTATGATTGCTACTCTCTTAGGGAGAACTAGGGACAAGTTTGAAAGGAGGTTTAGTGGAATCGACTTAATATTATTAACTTACTTGAGGTGTGACTGAAATTTTCCATCAAAAAGTGACTGTAAAGTAAAGAACAGAATTTGGGCCTCAGAAAAAGTATATGTAAAGCCATAGTTTATCTAACTTTCAAAACAAATTTCATTGTTTATTTGTAGATGTATTTTAAAAAATCATGTTCTTAGGCTGGGAAATATGATGAAAATATATCTGAACAAATAAAAATAAAAATGTAAGTTTGTCGACTGTTATTAGTGAATTGTTTAACTTCTTGTGTATTGTATATTTGTTGTTATTAATTTCTGATTTTGACACCATGAAATAGTCGTGTATTACTTTTTTATATAATGTGATCATATAATATATTTTATCCAACTTTTATCTCAGATGCAACCTTTAGATTCTAAGTCTAGTATCTTTTATCTGTTTCAGTTGAAGTTTATTGTCAATCTCACCAAGCCTTTTAGTTTATAAAGCAATGTACAAGCATTATTTTTTATATGATTTTTATTGAATGTAATTCATTTGCTTCAATTTTATTGGCTGAACTTAACACAAAATGTTACCATTTTCAGCTTAAAGCTAAACAGTGAAATGTAAATACATGTACATTGTACTTTTTTTTTAAGGTTTTAAATTTTTGTCTGTATGGTTTAATATTTTTGTTAAGGATTTTTTTTTAAGGAAAACATTTTGACTAATCTTGACTTATTATATTTTTTTTTTAAAGGTCTTTGCTGAAAGATACCCTGAGCAGTTGGGGAAAGTAGTGCAATTTTATGACGAGCTCTATCTCATGTTTGATGCCATTGTCCAGTCTTATTTCCTTAAGACTTGTGGTGAGTTGCAAGATACTGGCTTTTCTATTCTTACCCATAGATAACAGCAACGGGAACCAACAACTAGTAGCCCTAATAACATGTTTCTCTTTCCCCTTCTGAATTTACTGCTTTATTTTACAGAAGAGGCTGTAACATTTTCACTTGCACCCACATAAATTATGATGCATATAACTACTATTGCATTACAAGGTCTTTGTAATGAATAATATTTCGTTTGCTTTTCCTCTTGAAATGCACAAATTTGTAAACTTATCAAAAGGCTCAAGAGGAATATTTATTTCAAAGAACTATTTTAATAAGCAGAGTGGAAATGTTGCTTTTGAAGGCTTTTTCTCAAAATTTGAATCAGGAAGTGCTTATGTAGGCTACTGTTTCTCTGCCCCCTCTCTCTACCTTTCTCTCGCTCGCTAAGCCTGAGGTTTTCTGTTAATCATTTGTTATCTTTTCATTCTTTGTCTTTCCTATTTTCTCTCTCTCTCCTCCATCGACTATACAACCCTACTTTTTTCTTACTCTCGTCTTTCTTTACCCTCTCTCCCTCTCACCCCCTTCATTATCTCTCACTATATAGCTTTTTTTACCCACCCACCCTCCCTCTCCCTCTCATCTATCCTCATCCACCTTCTCTATCTCGTCTAGTCTTGTTTTGTTTGATACCCTGTACCCAAGAACTAACTTGATTGGTCAGCAGCCCGTGTCTACCTGCTTTGTTCACACAAACAGCAAGACAGCGGGAATGAGGAATAGGTAGCCCATACAACATCTTTCTAAATTAATGTTATTGCATGGATTTCAGACAGGTTACAAGATAAATTTCCCTTCACATTCAAAGAATGATATTATGCCACTGTTTTGAGGATTCAATTTCACTGCAATGTTAGGGCTTCTTTTTTATTAGTGGGTAACTTTTAATGTGGCTTAAATGGTAGAAACTAGAATCAAATTTCCAGTATTTCAATCTAAAAATTAGTTTGAATTCAACTAAATTTGTGTTTTTGATGAAAAGTTAATGTTATCTTGATCTTTAGAAGTCATTCTTGGACATAACAGCTATGAGATAATAATTGGAAAAAAACAACTATTCAGCCTATTCAAAGGTGGCAAAAGCAGGATTCTGCAATATTGGCTCAAAGGGTTACATGGTAGAGGGTACTTAAAATGACATGGTACTGCCCCAGATCCTAAAGTGTATAAAACTTAAACCTTTTCACATCGCATTATTCAAGGCCTATTTTTTGTGTGGGAAGCATTTTTTGGTGTCTTTGAAAATTAATTTGTGAAAGGTAAAGGCTTTGATATTTATTACTTTGAAATGAAAGGTCGTGGATATTGGTGCAAAAATGTGTCAGCACAAGCGCATACCAATACACTCATGAAGTGTGCAGAGTGGTGGGAAAACGTTAAAAATGCTTTTCTGTTTTAAACTCTTTAGTTTCAAATGGAAAGAACCGCAAGCTATTTTTATTTGCTGATACAAACTTTATCTGCTACATTTACATTACCATTTATTTAACAATTCCTTTGTTTTACAGGAGGCTCTTTTGCTGAGAATTTTTATGATCTGAAACGAGTGCCAAGTTCCAGTCAGAGCACACCATCTTTATCTTCAGGTCTACGAATACGAGCTACTGCTTGCTTAGTAAGAAAATCTGTCACTGTTGTAGTTTTACATCATGTAGAAATAACCATTAGTGAATGTTTGATGTCTAATCCTAGTTAATGTTTCTGACTTTTCATAATAATTGAATTGTGTGAACGAAGAACATACATAACACTATTTGTATTTGTTGCCTTTTTTGTTTTTTAACTTGTGGGATACTTTGAGACTTAACAATACAGTTTGCCTCTACTTTGTTGAATTTGTAAGAGTTACAAGCTTTACAGCTACAATCATCACACATCTGATTTAGCTCATTGTACTTTTGTCTCTGTCTCAGTTCTTCCTCGACCCATCTATTCCTAAATATAAATTAATGGGACTTGAAATAAAACTGATTAATTATAATACCACATGTGTCAAAGGAAGTCTTTCGTTATGTCTTGAACAAAGAATAACATTTTTAAGTCTTAGTTGTATAATATGGAGCAAAAAATAAATGATTTTTTGTTTCTCCCAATAAAGGTTTTGATTCCCTACCTACGTCAAAAACTGGACAGCTTTTTTGAAGATCTTCAATACAAGTATGGGCAAGATGTGAAATTCTTTTCATTTTTGCAGGTAATTCTAATCAAATAATAATATTACCTTATTGATCAAGACACTGTAGTAATTATAAATTATACATATGTAATTATATATAGGTGTAGCATACTCTTCAGACTAATTTTGCTGTTTTAAATACATTAGCGCAAAAAATTCTAACAATTGACTTCACTAGCTATACATTCAAAGGTTTAATGTTTAGATCCACCTAAAGCACAGTAAAATTTGCATAAGATACACCTTTAAGAAACAGTTTCAAAGTTTATTTCATCCCAGGTTTATATTAAACAGCGACTGTCAAGTAAAAAGAAAAGGAATTGGTACTTCAGAAATAGTCTATATAAAACCATAGTTTATCTTAAAAATCGTTTCTGCTTTACAGATGAAAAGGGATTTTATATACATTAGTCAAAGCAGGAATATCACCGATTTATTTTCTTCCAACAGCAAAATCTGAGTGTGAAGCAGCGCTTGCTGCGCCTGTACCTCTCTGTCTACCCATATGTCCACTCAGCGTGGGAGGTGGTCACCTTGGCGTACACCTTATCCTACATGCTGAGGGGTGGGAGCTGGCACTGCCCGACCCTTCATCTCTCGGGCACTCGCCTCTGTAGGCTGGGGCCTGACGATCAGGTGGAGGGCTCAAAGCTCGGATTGGATTTCTCAGCATGGTCTCAACTTAGGTGAAGAGTTTTAACTAAGCTTTGATCAGAGAGTGTTTTGAATAATAATATTAATAAGAAGACGAAAAACGAGTATAATAATGATAATAATAATAATAATAGTTTTAATTAGAAACAACTGTTTTGTGTAGCGCTCTACCCAATACAGTCTTAGGCTCCGACTGTTAAAATTACAGGAGATTAAATTAGCATTTCTCTCTCATTATATTATATAATTACACATTGAGTTCATGACATAGTGTTCATATTCTTTAGGGGCATTTAAGTTATGTGAATTATCATAAACTCATCTTGCATAGTTTTTAGGATCTTTCATAAAAGTTATATTTCTCAAGTAGAGTTTGTTTTAATGTTTAGATATTAAAAATGAATGATTAAATTTTATCTGTACTTTTATTGGATTCTTTTATGCATATTGATTTTTATATAGTTTCTATTAATTTTTACTTTGTTTTATTTTGTTATCTAGTCTAACCAGGAAAATGTTGTTAGCGTTACGAGCGGTGTTGAGACTGACAGCTGCCTGCCTTACAACGAGTCTCTCTGTCGGTGTCTTTTTCCTGCAGTTTCTGGAGTGGTGGTATGCCACCGACAGCAGCGCACCTTCTCTCACAGCCTTGTCCACTCCCCCAGCCCCTACAGTGAGTGATTTAAATAGCATAAGTAAGTCAGGAGGCTAATATTATAAAATTACCTTATTTTACCTCCATTCATCGAGATAGGGCACTGGTCGTAAAATCACTCATAGCCCAGTTTAACTAAAATACCACTGTTTTTTAATTTGAGCATCATGGGCAACATGTGAAGGTCAAAAACATTGTTCCAAGACATCAAGCCTGCACCTGCATGGTAATCCACCACAGCTCCAGCATAGCTTCTCTCCCCTGCACCTGTCCCTTCCACACTGACAAGCCCACCCCTTCCTTTCTCCTATAACAACATGTACATGCAGCGAGCTCGTGATATATTACTAGAATACAACAAAGCTGCCTAATGCAATGCAGTGGAACAGCCAAGTACATGCATAGTGCTCTACCATAATTGCTATTGATCTAGGTCAATTATCTGCAACTGCATGCTAATGTGGCCAAGTTATATTGCTTTGCATAACCCTCTCACCAAACTCGTAAATTTAATTATTTAGGTGAATGTATTTTGCTATCCTGTTTGAGAGTAAAACAAAAAGAAAAGAGAAATAAACACAATGATATATGTAAAAGATAAGTCTAGGTCTAGAACCTGTCGCTAGTCAAACACATACATTGTAATTAAAGGGGTTTGTAGCTCTATAGTAAAATTATTGGGCAACCATTTTCCTCTTTCAATTAAATACTCTTAAAGTTTTCTATTGGGAATAATGAGAACTCTTGCAGAGTTATACATTTTGAAAAACACAAAACTTATACGAAGTTTTATTTTAATGTTCATTCCCTCCCCTCATTGACCATTTTTGTTTCCAGCAAGAAACCCTGAGGGGTGTACATAATCAGGTCTGTCCTCTCTGTATGAGGCAGAGGGTGAACAGCACTGCACTATCTGTGTCAGGGTAGGTCAATCATATAATGATATACATGTACTGTAGTCATTGTGCTAAGATTTTGGTACATTTGATATTTATGCCAAAACGCTATTAATATATCTTTGTGAGGGTGAAAATGAAATCTATCTATCTTAACTTTCAGATCAAATATGCACTAAAATGTTTTTGCTTTATATCATTATATATGTATGTACAATTTTAAGCAGGAATAAGGAAATAAAACAGTTTTTATTGATTATTTCAAAAGTAGCAAAAAGACTCAAATAGCAAAATCTTAGCAGTGATATTTCAAGAGAATTAGGATCATAACAGTTTAGTTCCTCAATGCTCTGCCAAAGAGCATGGGACAATCCTTTTATTAAACTGGATCATTCAGCTTAATTGAGTAGGAGAAAGAGTATCCTTATTAAATCTTAGCTACTTAGGTTCAGAATTTAATATTTTGTTTAGAATTGTATTTCTTTCAATTGTGAAGATGTGGGTTTTATTCTCTAGTGCACATAAGTGTAAGCCTATTGTACAACCTTTTCTAAAATTTTTATGTTTATTTCTAACTGGTTAGATCCTCCTGGCTTTAATATCAAAATATAACCAATTTTACATGAAGTTGTCCATTTTTTTTTTTTATTTCGCCTTTATTAACATAATGCATGTACTGATACATGTTCTTTTGTACTGGGTATTGAACAGTGTCCATGAAGGTTTAGACAACTTTTTCTTTACTCTTGACCAATCTCACAGTGTATAATTTAAACAAAAGTTGAAATGAAATAGTAGCCTAATGTTGCGTTTTATTTTTATCCTTTCCTGTCTTGCAGCTATGTCTTCTGCTATCTGTGCATTACTGAGCATGTCAGGAAAGAAAAGTGCTGCCCAATCACAGGCTACCCTGCTACATCAGAGCATTTGGTCAAGATATATGAACAAGACTTATAGCATCAGCTAATGGCCTAATTATAGGTCGAATGTTTAAGACATATATTTTGTACTGTTATAATTTAACTTTTTCAATGGCTTTCAATGTGATTATTTCTTTTTAACCAAGTGTTGATCAAGACATTTTCCAGTAAGATTTGTTGATCAAATTGTTAAATTTATAATATGCACATGTAATTTATTTAAGTGTAACACAGTTCTCAATTTGTCTTATGAACTATTCATTGTTTTAAATTAAGTTACCATATTTGTTCTGTATCGAACAATCATTGATTGTCAAATTAGGAATCAGTGAGTGAACTATTCATTGTTTTAAATGAAGTTACCATATTTGTTTTGTATCGAACAATCATCGATTGTCTCGTAGGAATCAGTGAGATAGATTTATTTTATATACTCGCGGTCAATATATATACTATGACAGACCGAACTATTAATCTGTTTCAAGTGAAACATACGGTATGATAGATGACCGAGAGAACACATGACGGACATGCATGACACCACTTTATAAGTATAACATTCAGCTCGCGGTCAATATATATATATATCGATACCTCGGCGTAAGACTCCGACATGCGCCATTTTGCAAATTGTGCAGGAGAGAGAAAAAACTGATTTATTTTCATGTTTGTGGGTATTTTGAGCTCTACTTTACATATAATGTTGAGTAAATGACTTAGTAAATAAAAAAGCATGTTTTATATTTTAAATATATGTACTTTTCAAGAAATTAGAGAATTTGGTCATATAGGGGAATTTGCCTCAGTTTCTGGTTGGTGCAAAATTCAGACATATGCACATGTCGGAATTTACCACTAGTTTATCAAACGCACATTCCCCTATGAACATGTGTCGTTTTCTTCAACCGAACTTTCAGGCACGTTCAATAACAAAATACTTCATCAGTGGTGTGTGGCGGATTTTTACATAATCATTTAAGTTGAGTTTGTAGTGTACATTTAGTACATTTTGTATGCCTCTCCACTTGTAAGACGATCCGGACAGTCCATCTACCTTTATGTTGATGCTAATAGAACCTGGTTATTGAGATAAACCACACCCTCCTTTAATGAAGCGATTGTTCACATTAGTTCGTATGCATAAATATGCGAGCTTTTTATCCCTGTCCCCATAGATAAGCACGAGCACTTCATGAAACACTTTACCATGAAGCCAGAATAAGCATTTTTTATACCGCCCTCTGTCCTTCTTTTTTGCTTAAGTGATAATAATGTGAACAATTGTAAAGTCTATTTTGCCACGTAGATTATGAATATAGCACATTTACTGGCGGAAACCTTTTGAGTTGAAGATAAACAAAGGAAGTAAACAATTTAAAAGGAGACGTTTTTAAGAACCATGATTATAATAATCCAATGGGACTGTTAAAAAGTGACAAAAAGTGTTTGTACATGTATTTAACTTTTAGTCGAACTAGAAACACAACACCCAAGTCACGAAAAAGAAAACGTGATTTGTCATCTTCAAATTTTTTGTAAAGAAAAATTAAAAGACAAAATTGATTATTTATGACGTTGCACGTTCTATGGTAATGGCTACAAAAAGAGTAGGTCTAGCTTTTTTTTTTTCTTAATAAAAGAGGGTAGTTATGTTGTTTAAATAGTTCACATTATCTTACCATTGATTTGGAAAGTTGTCACTTAACGACAGTAACAAAACTACAAACATTTCGAATCTACAATGATAGTGGTAGGAGTAATTTTTGAAGATTTAAAAACAAACACCATTCACAGAAGTTCAAAATATTGACTCACATCAAAAAACAAATCGAGCTTACCATTAAAATGACCGATGTAAAAGATATTGATAAATAGCGCCACTGATTACTATGACTATTGCGATTTGTAAATATACTACAAAAATGTTTCGCAAACCCTGATAATCAGAATGGTATTAATAAAGAATTTAACGGGGACGATAATTATGGCAAGCCTATGTTGTGTGTAAAAATGTAATGATTAAAACGCAATAAATAAAATAATGTACTACTGGTGCCAGTGGTATGAAGTTATTGTGGAGAAAACGAAAAACATAGGATTTTTACTTTAAGGTAAATGATTCTGGCAAGAGGAATAGTTGAGAACTATTTTTTTACAGAATGGAACGAGTGGATTGAGCACTGTGTCTCTAAATGAGATTTGAGTGGGTTTAATCTTCCTTGTCAGTCTCTAAATCCTCAACTCCGACTGGCAAAGAATCAAAGTACCGTTTTTATGATTTTGGAATCTGTCACGGTCAAAAGATCTGTCTTTTTGGATTCTGGAATGCCTGGTGCCCTAAGAGCTTTCGCCACTTCTGTAGCAGCGTGGGGTGTTTCTGAGGACTGTCTGTTTCGAAGATAGACATCCATTCTTCTTGAATCACCATCACAAGATGTTGCCAAGAAGATAGCATGAGGGTTTCCTCTTTGACAAAGTCCGGCTCCAAAATTGTCCTGTCCATCGTCAGCAGTTGTCAAGTTTTTCACGCTGCTTGACATGGATATGAAGTCAACAAAGTCTCTTGCTGTCATTTCAGGGTTTGATTGTTTACAGACCCTGGTTGATCTAACTGCTGTGAACCATTGATCAGGAGTGTACATCGTTATACGTCTTCTAGATCTCTCTCTCTCTCTCTCTCTCTCTCTCTCTCTCTCTCTCTCTCTCTCTCTCTCTCTCTTTACCTTCACTGTTTAGGGCGCTCGGCCTAATGTCTACTCATTGTTGCGCGTCGATACTCGGGACGAGAAGCGTCGACGCTTTAGGTCCTCGAGACCGGGAAGCATCGACGACCCAATAAAGCCCCGGATGCCCAGCCCTAGCACATAAGCCTATTGTACAACCTTTTCTAAAATTATTATGTTTAGTTCTAACTGGATAGATCCTCCAGGTTTTGACAACTTTTTCTTTACTCTTGGCCAATCTCAGTGTTGTTTGATTTAAACAAAAGTTGAAATGAAATATTAGCCTAATGTTGCGTTTTATTTTTATCCTTTCCTGTCTTGCAGCTATGTATTCTGCTATCTGTGCATTACTGAGCATGTGAGGAAAGAAAAGTGCTGCCCAATCACAGGCTACCCTGCTACATCAGAGCATTTGGTCAAGATATATGAACAAGACTTATAGCATCAGCTAATGGCCTCATTATAGGTCGAATGTTTAAGACATATATTTTGTACTGAGTGTTATAATTTAACTTTTTCAATGGCTTTCAATGTGATTATATAATTTCATGGCCTTCTTTTTAACCAAGTGTTGATCAAAACATTCTCCAGTAAGATTTGTTGATCAAATTGTTAAATTTATAATATGCACATGTAATTTATTTAAGTGTAACTCAGTTCTAAATTTGTCTTATGAACTATTCATTGTTTTAAATTAAGTTACCATATTTGCTTTGTATCGAACAATCATCGATTGTCAAATTAGGAATCAGTGAGTGAACTATTCATTGTTTTAAATTAAGTTACCATATTTGTTTTGTATCGAACAATCATCGATTGTCAAATTAGGAATCAGTGAGATAGATTTATTGGGGGAGGGGGGGATTCTTAGAAAGGTTATTATTTTAGTGCTTTCTTTTTGTGTGTGGCAAGTTGTTTGTTCAACTTCTTGTTACAGATTGTTTTTATGGAAATGTTTATAATGACATCTTGATTTGTTATATTTACATGTAAAATGGTTTAGCTTTTTTTCCCTTCTGTAAGCGTAAATACTGTAATATAGAATAATGTTAGTAAGAGCATTCTCTAGGTTTGTTATTATTGAGGTCATGTGCTTACATATTTATTTGTCTTTTACTTTAGCTTCTTTCAGTTTTGACAAAGATTATTTTTTATAAATTACAGTGAAGCTTGCCTCTTTGACATAGTGTTGGGGAGCTAAGAGTTAGGGTCCCAATTTTACGAATACAGAACACTAAAATAGATTCAGTCTGTGGCCATAACCATTCACAAAAAGAGAAATTTACAATTTACAGCTATATTTTTCAAGGGCACTGTGCAATGGCAAGGTGGGAAAAATCATTTTAGACAGAGAATGTGATGAGGTGGATCAGAAAATGTAGTTGTCTGATAAAAGACTTCAATTTCTATGTATCTATCATTGTACATTTAAAGCATAATGGAAAATTGTAGTCCAAGCAAACTTTATGAAAATTATATATATATATATTATAAAATATCTATCGGTTGCCTATATATGACACTTCGAACATACGTGTACATGCATTTATCATAATGATTGATTTGTTTTGTCACTATTTGTGACCTCTGATTAGTTATACATTTCTTATTACATGTACAAATCCTATACAGAGACAAGAGGTGCCAGCTGACATTCGACCCTCAGACCATCTGGTGATCCTGTTCTTGTCAGGATTTTTTTTTCTTTGGAATGGGATCATTAAATTTTTTATATTCCAAAATCTTTTTTTTAAAGTATGTAAGGCTTTGAATTGATCTGAAATAAGCCAAGATTCAGACCTACTCACAACCATACTATCCCCATCTTGTTTCTATGCAGTTTGTAACGTTTTCATTATCTTGTCTAATAAAGTTTATGCCAGCACTGAAATAAAATAAAAGAATGAATAAAGATACATTTTGGTCAACTCTATTTCATTGTGTATCGCTAGATTTAGTCCACTGAAACTGGTTATTTCATGGAAACATGGAATGTTTAACTATGAATATGATTGAGTAGTATGATCGTTTATAATTATGAGCTCAAGCATTAAAGTTATATGTCATACTTTAAGTATGAAGATCAAGATACATTAGACATATAGGGGGGCAAGCTAGCACAAGTGGTAGAGCACTGGACTCACAATAGCAAGGTACATTGTTCAAACCCACAATTGGGCAAATTTATTTCATCATATTACGTCCCCTACTGCCTGGATCGTTGTGAGTATACTGTGACTGGATGAGACGAGAGTCATGGTATCACCGCTCTGTCTTGTGTGTGGCAGCTCGTGTAATTGTCTTGGATATGTATTTTACCAAATGACTTCTTATTGCGAACCTCATCATCATCCTGTTGGCATTGAAAATGATTGACCCTCCTTATCTCTATCTCTATGTCCTCGCATTTCACAATCATGTCCATCCCTTTGCTTCCACCGATCCATCTTCCCAACCCGTTCCAAATCTTTTCTCTCTTTCTGTTCATTTTTCCACTTGTAATAAAATGCATGATATAGCCAACATACTTTTGCTTATTGGGAACCAAAAAGTCGGAGGGATCTTCTTATACATGTAATATAATTATACCAAGAAGAAACAATTAAATAAGATGACATAAATAAATGTGACTTAATTTGCTACAAAAGTTTGAAGTTTAGCAATTTTGAAAAGGAAAGGTCATTGTCTATTAAAATGGGCTACACATTTTTTTAAAGCAACTAGTTGAGATCCCTTTCCTTGAACAGAGATATCATTTAGCAAAAATTATGTTTTGTGAGCAAGGTCGCATTCAGTCTGCTAACAGTAATCCTAGATCAGATGCAAAAAGGAGCATATTCCATAAAAGTTAAACGGAGACGAAGAGAAGCTGCTAAGCAAAAAGTTTAAAAGATTAAAAAAGGAAAAAAACATCGCCTGTGGATAACGTTAGATACTATAAAATAGTGTTCAATTAGTATGATCTCATACTGACAGTAATCCAGTTGGAGAGCAAATTCCACAATTAAAAATATGTGGAGACAGAAGCTGTAAAGTGTAATGTTAAAAAGATTAGGCCTTGATGGCTAGGTCCCGCGAATGGGAAACCAAATGAGTACCGTGGGACGTTTCGGGGATGGAAACCAGTATTGTTTTTATTATAATAGTTGTTTTTTTTTATTAGATGTCTATAAACTTTTCTCCAACAGCATATTATAGACATTGATCTACATAGGCATAAATATATCTAGATTTAGTTAGGATTAAAAAAGTAAAGATTAGGCCTCTTTAGATCTAGACCTTGATTGAGATAAGCCAAAGTCTATGATAGACATGATTGAGGAAGGTTTAAACGCACACATAAACACATAGAGATTATAGAACGTACAATACAATTATTGCCATGTAGGCCTACATTCGATATTTCTCCGATTTCGTCCCCTGTAACTGGTTGGGTCGGAATCAGTATGTGACCGGCTGAGACAGGAGGTATCCCTGCCCTGTCTCGCGTGTGGCAGCACATACAATTTGTCAGACGTCAATCTTGGGGTCCGTCCACAATATAGCATGATATATACTGCTCACATTGGACTTTAAACAAACTCAATTTGCAACTGGTCTACATTTAAGATTAGCATGGTGTGTAAAATTTTAAATTCCAAGTGTTTCTTGTAATAGTAACACACCTCAATATTTTAGTTTTAATTCATCACAGCCAGATACATGTATTTGATTTTTTAAGAACAATATAGGCCTTTCTTTACTTTATTGTGTTTACAATCAGAGATTTTGTTTGCTCATTTAAAAAAATTACTATGTGTCAAATGGCAATCAACACCACAAAAACAATATATACATGAAAATGAACACCACCTTTCCCTTTTTTTTTCTTCCAAGATATCCACTACACAGTGATAGTGATATAAATTATCATAGAAAAAGAAACAAAATAAGGTCGTCTGAATCTTTTATTTTAATGAATAGAACAACACAGAAACTAGAGGAGAAAAGAAAAAAATGAATAAGTTGCTGACAGGTGATTAGTGATGGTTACAGAGAGTACTATTGCAGTATCTGAAACAAGTAATGAAAAGTAATTGAATAATGCAATAGTATGTACATCAGATTTTAAAAAATATGATTTGTTGATGCATTTACAGAAGCAATGAAAATCGTGAAATAAATTTTTATAATATATCTTTCTGTTTGTTTTTCTTTATTTTTGTCACTGGGATTTCAAAAACCATTTTTGCCATTCCTTAGAAATGTCAGTTTCCAACCTGACTTTAAAAAAAAAATAATCGGAAAGGTAACTTAATTTTCCCCCCGCTTTTCAATGAGCAGTGTACAGTAGACCTCCTACTTGTAATTACTTTTAAACAATCAAAATAAGCAATTGAGTTGCTGTTTTTTGTTCTCTGTGCTGCTTTGCTTAATTTGAGCATGAAAAAAAAGTGATTGAAACAGTATGTACATAACAAAATCATGACTGGTGTTTCTAAAACAATTGAACAAACATTTTCTAATGATCATTTAAATGGAATATTCAAAAGACAAGAATGTTCAGGCAGACCAGCAAGATGTATGTGGGCAAGGCACTACAACACTGTTTTAATTAACCTAAAACTGTCTTGTAACAGTTCAGAAGATCATCCTAGAAATTTTGTTTTCACTTTACATAATATGAAAATGGGCATAACAAAATATGGAGTTCATCAAACATGGAACCTTTATGCAGTAAACACATTAATCAATTTCCAAATAAAAAGAATTTGAAACTGGAATCAAAACTGCTATCTATGCAATATGACCCTTCTTAGAGCAAAGGTGGAAAGACATGAAATCAACAAGAGATTCAATAAAGCATTTTTAACATTTAAGTTTTTGTGCCTTATAATATTTGAGGCAAAACATGTCAAGATATATAATTTTAATGTAAAATCATTTTTTACACATTTAAGTTTAACGATTTAGCTTCCACATAATATTGAGTTTCAAATGATCCAATTAGGTTCTTATAAACCCCATGACTGATTAAGACAAGATTGGTTCTATATGGTGTCTTCCAAATTCTCTTGAAAAGTGTTCAACTCATTATACTGGCTTTAGATTTTATGATGTTAAGCGGGCCAGGAAGAAATTCAACTGATTTCCAAGGTATAGAGCCTTGAAGCCTTGGAATTAAGAATTAAGAAATGTTAAGTACTGCTCCAAATTCATTAAATTTAGATGCATCTAAAAGTTTGAGTAAAAACTAAACAGCACCATCAAAAGTTTGGTTTAAAAAAAAAACAAAAAAAACCGGCTGCCTATGGGCCTGTGATTTACAGATCCAACATGAAAAGGCAACACAGTAAAGAAAAGCAAAATGTACAAAAAGACCTCAAATAATGTTTAACAATACAAAATAACTTTAAAAGTGGTTGAATCTCAACCCCCTCAAGTTTACATTTCTGCCCTGTCTAGGAAAATCAAGGCAATAAAAGGTACTGGGGTTCTTTGAAACAACGCTCAGAAAAGGCACTGCCTTTCTAAAAAATTCCAAAGGTACATATTTTTAGTTTGTGTATTTAGATGGGAAACTGCATGAAATCACAACTTTTCCTGAGAACATTTAACTCCTTCTCTTGAAATGTAATCGAAGTGATGGTCATATCTTTTTGAGAGTGTTTCTACAATTTTCAGTTCAAAATTTCTGGTTTGAGAATTTAGCTGATGGTGCATTAAAATTTAAGTTTTAAAAAATATTCACCCTTTATATCTTTGTCCTAAACCCGCGTTTCTCACATCAAATAAAATTTAGATATAAGAGCTATTACCAATCAAACAAAAAAATTATATAATGTTGAAAACCTACACCTTATAAATTTTGGGAGGTTTCTATCTTAATGAATATCAACAAAAAAACGAAAAAAAATACCCACAATGCTGAATTGAATAAGCTGCAACTTAATTAACCTGATATAAGTAAAACATAAAAGAAATCTGGGCAAGGACAAGCATCTCAAAAGGAACAAAATGAGGATCTGTTGCCTAGAGGTAGAAAAGCTTGTCGGCCAGATGAGCAGAGAACTCTCTGTGCAAGCTCTGGCCTTGCAGGAATGCCAACTTGTGAGCATACTGGCATGGCGCGGGAACACGCACGGTGCCCTGCAATAAAGGAAAAAATAAAGGTTTAATATTCAACCAGGTTTCAGTTTTGGCTATGAAAAACAAATACCTGAATTTTTCTTAGGTCTCCTCCAAAATTATATGTAGGCCTACTGGGAGTCAATGCATCTGGAAGCATTCTTATATATTACATTAATTAAAATCAAGGGAACTAATAGTCAGACTATGTAGTATATCTCTATGCACTGAACAAACAGAATTACAAGCCATTTAAATTATGAATTATTAAAATTTCCAGAAATGGTGACAGGGACAGTGAAAAAAATTAGCATTTATTTTAAATAAGTATCATCCTGAGCTCAAGCAAAGTCCTGATTTTAACATTAATGTAGATTAATTTTATATCCGAATGTTTAATTACCTGCCAGTTGAAGTAAAGATGGGTCATTTTGTAAGTGAGTCTTTGCAAGTGATCAGGCTGTAGGCCCGACTCGTCTTTGATGACATTAAAGCTGGTTGGGGTCACTGTGCCCTGGCGCACAGACTGGCTCACAATGAAGAAGTCAAACCTGGAAGAAGAAAAAAATCATTCATGCTTTTGTAAATACATAATGCAATGATTCCAATAGATTATTTTGTGGCAAAGCAGAATTTTAGAAAGAATGCAATGTTGGACATACTTTATGAATTTATTTTTACTGGATATTCTTTTATTTACAAAAATTGGCATCATTAATAATGGTTAGAATTAGAGAAATGTTAAGGTGCAAAGGTTTCAATTCAGAAGTAAATCTGTGCATTCCACTTTTATATATTACATATGCATGGGTACAAGAAAGTTAGGGTGGTGAATGGGAAAATGGTATTTTTTACAACCCATTGATTCAGAGAATTTACAGCCTTTGCTAGTAACACCAATGCAACTTTCCCATTAAAAAACCATGAGTGGCGGAGACAATATTTAAGGACTTTTAAGGTGCCCACATCCAATCAGGAGCCAAATCCGGAAGAGCATCACAGCTGGTGGCTTGAATCCGCAATTTCGGTTTATTCCAAACAATTGAATGAGATGGAACTTTTCATGGGGGAATATTATTCTTAGCTTGATTATTGGTACAACAATGACGACAATGAGGTCAATCTTTACTTATTCAACATAAATGAATTCATTTCAGAATAATACATAATCACAAGTACAACGCTGTAGGCTACCCACCATTCTGATTTAGTAACAAAATCATCAACGATGGTGCCTGGCTGGGGGTTGATTATCTGGTTATTCTCCTGGTAAAACAATCGGGTTTGGATTCTCTTCTTCACAATGAAGAATGTCAGCTGTGGTCTGATAGAGGGAAAAAAATAGACCTGACTTGTTGCCTATAACATTGAGTGATGGGGGCGTAAAAAGATAGCTAAAGCTTCATATGATGATATACATGGCAGAGAATTAAGTAGTTTTTATATTATTTACTTTTGTACAGTACTGCAGTCTGAAATCAAACATGAAAAAATAAAGGACGAGATCTATCTGCAATACAAAATCCTGGTAGTGCTGAAGGACTTTGCATATTATCTATCAGACAAGGAGGCACTCGTGTACATGCAAACACTGTCACTATATAGGGTCCTTGCAAACCCTAACTTAAATCCAATTTTTCTTTATACTACAATCAATATATAAAATGCCTTTTTTGGTTTGTGAATAAAGAAATCCAATTTCTAGTTCAGTGATATGAACATTTATGTTCTTGCCGTATAACATAGCTATTATGACCATGAGCATGATTATTTATTCCATTCACAAGCAGCTCCAAAACAAACCTGATTAACTCTTCAAGTTTATGTTCTACCTGTGGGCTTTTTAAAATTTCGATGAACAGAAAGTGCTTTTATTTATATATTTTTCCACTAAACACGTCAAATACAACAATCACCTGTAATCATCTCCAGCTGCATTTTTACAGGCCTGTTTGATTTGCTCAATCTCACTCTCCTGAACAACTGGTAGCTGACCATCACCGACACCATCACGGTAGATGAACAATTTCTGAGGCAGACCTCCATTTACTTCATGATACTTGCGGAGTGCACCTGTCAAAGGGTGTGAACACAACACGTAATAATTTTTTAAAAATTTTTTGGGCGGGGGCGGGTTATTATTTAAATCAACATCCATATTTTTTATTGTCGGCATGTGAAGGTGAAGATAAATACACCAATGTGCTTGAGGCTCATTTAAAAAAAAAAAAAAAAAAATTTGTAATTTCCAACTACATAACCATATTATTTACACCAAATGTGCCAGAGTATGACCTGGTTTCCATGTGAAGAATCAAGTGTAATGTTCAAAATATCTTCTTAATAGTAATAACATCTGGAAATATAAAATGACACAATGGGTTCCTTAAGAAACAAATTATGTGTAGATCTGAGTGAACGCTGATTGCGTTTTCACCGTATGGATAGAATATTTAACACTATTGGAAACCCGGTTTTAAAGAATTTAGTGATAAAATCTCCTATAATCTAAATGAAAGCCAACCTGTGAAAAGAACTCCCAGATTTCTCATAAGATCATCCTTTGAAGGGTGGTACTCTGTCTTGCTGTAGTAACGGGTGCACTCTTTGTTGAGAGAGGCCACCATGGCTCCCACAGATTGGCCCTTGTTGCTGGAATCGTGGTAGGAGTCCATACCAACCACCATGAACTTGTTCAACTGATCAGGAAGTAAAAAAAAGAACATGCTTTCATAACTATTACATGATTTTTTTCACTTTTTGCCATCATAATATGTATTGAATAGGGGTTGTTGATTCTAAAGAAGCAATTTCATATTAGTAATTTACAAATATAAAAAAAATGCCAAAGGTACGAAACCAATAGATTTTAAAGCGAAGTGTGAAAAAAAGTTAAGAAATTCAAATTATGAACCCCTGTTATTACACATGATCATGATTTGGTAAAAATATAAACAAAGAAATGACCAAAGACACTACAAGTTTTAGTAATACTCACAGGAATGCTTGTGCCCCACACTTCTCCACCCATTTTGCAGTTCATCTGAATAGCGATTTTTGTTGCAACACTCATGAGACCTTGCTTCTTGGACAATGTCTTCGTCATTACTACCTGACTTGGGACTGAGAACAATAAAATTCAAAATCACGCACACATTTTCCAGCTTATTCTTAATGTAACAAGTTACAGAAAGTGTTTAAGTTTCCAGTTCGCATAAAAAAAAGGACTGAACCCAAAATTTGATGCATAGAGATAGAACCAGGAAATTTATCAAAAGGTACAAGCAAAAGTATGAAAATGAGTATGTACTCGCTAGTCCCCACCATGTTTTGCTATCATTGTAATCTTCAACTATTGATCTTTCATCTCACAAAAGCATTATCTGAGATTCATCCACTTTTCATTGTTGCAAAACATGTAATATTTTATTTATGCTGACATGTAAATCACAAAAATTATAATTTCTGACCACATTATGATGCCTTTTTAACTGCTCAAATTGCTAATCTGGATTACTGTCTTCATCTAGCCTACAGGCCTAGATCTTGTTTTTGTTGGGGTTTTTTTGTATGATGCAGCACAAATAACAGAACATTGCAGAAACAAAATTACCTGGATTGTCTATGCAGCACATTTTTTTAATAGCATCATAGCGATCTTTTTTGTTGTTAGTGACAACAGCAACCACCATCTGCACAGTTTCTTTGAGATTTTGCCTAATAGCTTGGAGATAGCTCTCATTACGATCATTTGGAATCTCAACTCTGTGGATGGATTAAAAACTTAGAATTTGAGCATGTTTATTAACATTGTCAAGTGAAATAACCTTGCAATCAATATAGTTGCTTTAAAAAAAAAAAAAAAAATATGCACCAAAGCATTTTAAATATTGAAAAAAAACCTGATATCTTTTGGATAAAGATGAAGATCAACATTTCAATTTTTGTTTACAAAACTATCATTTCATGATCTAAACAATAAATAAATACTTAAGCAAAATAAGTTCTAATTCAAGACTGACAAATATGAATGTCACTGATGAAATGAAACATAACGAAAATTTCATCTTGAATGTTAGATGTTAAATTTTATGTCTCTTAACAACATCTAAATTGAAAATAAAACCATAGAGAAACAAGATGTGGGCTGTGCTCAATGCTTACACTGTTGGGTGGCCAATTCTCATGCCCATGCCGGAGCCAACCTTGTTGAGACAGTCTGAGAGCTCTGCGGCGTTGGATTGGGCCCTGTTGGGGAAGACAATCATCCAGTTCTCCATGTGGACAGCTTTCAGGAGGAACACATTACGCATGTTTCTGCTCCAGTCGGCCTCCCTGATGTTGTAGCTGATCTCTGTCATTTTGTTCTAAGGATTTAAAATTGTATATAGGGCTATGAATTTGAAATGAATTGCCCTAAATTGTTGACATGTTTTAAAGCCGCTAGAATTATGGTAGGGTGTGTGAGTAGAAATGTACTTAAAAAATGTAAGGGAGAGGGGACAGCTATTCCTGGCTATGAACATGGTTGTGCATATAAACGTTTCACATGTATTGGCTTCATCAGACTAAAAAATGGCAAAACATTTATATGTACTTTTAAAACCTCTAAGTAGAATTTTTATTGTGCCCCCCAGCTGCCTAAATGTGCATTTTTTTCTTTCTTCCATATTTACTACAGCGTAAAAGGGGATTCATTTTATCCAATGCAACAGATTTTAATAAGGAAAATAAACAAAAATATCATGTGTGTTATTATATTTCACAAATTAGTGTGTTATTATATTTCACAAATTAGATATTACCAGACATTCAGTTCTTCTGAAAAGGTGTACATACAATTTCTTTCTTTTTTTTGTTTTTAATTTTTGTAAAGTAGATCCATGATTTTCAAGAGGGCAAGGGAACTGCCTGTTAGCTTACTGATTTGTCACGCATCAAAAGTTTCTCAGCTGGAAATTGTCTGGCAGGAATACGTGCTGCTGTGCTTGCAATTTTCATCTGCCATGGTTTGAGAATTTGCTGTGCCTCCGGATTTCTGAAAAGATAAAATAGACAAATTAATTATGTAAAAAAAATTAGCCTATTAATAGGATCATAAATTCCTATGGCTAACTTTATTATCCAAGTCATTGAGGAAATGAAGGATATGGCATCATTTAGAAAATGTGCAATCCAATTTTCTCTGAGTTTCTTTGCCCAAAATTATATTGCAAAGCTTAGAGTAATCTGCTCATTTGCTTTACGTTAAGTAAAACTCAGTTTTGCAATACCTATTTTTGTTATCAGTGATGATGGTGACAAAAGGTGAAAAAGGAGGAAAAATTTTCGCAGTACATCCAAAAAGCTATTTTTACTAACATACCGTTACCATTTTAAAGTCAATTAGCATGTATACGTACGCAATGAAAAAGACATTTTAAATGAAAGACCAAAGTCTACAGTTTGCAAACCTGCAACAGTTTTTATTCTATCTTTAGTGGTTCCAAAGATATATGAATGCTGGCAAACCCCTAAAAATACTGCAGTTTCATGGGGATTGCTGGCTAAATACTTCCCATACACATTGAACAAAGCATTTGAAAATCTCTACTTACTCATTAATTTGTCTTGTGAATTTTTCTAGAGTGCTAACTCTCTTGTCTGGTCCAATACGGGTATGCACAGCAAGGTCCCTCATCACATTGAAATCACTTCTTGCCTGCTCACTCAGCCCTGGTGACAAAAGTGTGAGCAAGCACATCCAATTATACTTAGTTTCCATAGAGAAACCTCTAAAACAAAATAAATCAAATACAACAGGGGGTGGAGAACAGTTAAATAGTATGCTTCACTCACTATTTATAAATCACAAAGAGTGGGGGTGGTGAATTTGGACATGTTTTTTAAATCCACCAATCTGGAGAATCTACACAGCCTAGTTACAATAAAGCTTTCCTATAAAAAAAAATCAACATGCCATGTGATTTACAAGCTTTGGCTTGAAGACAACCATAAATCCTCCCAGATTCAATTCAGAGACGAATACAGAAATACGGTTCACCCCTGAAGACTTGCGCCCATACAAAGAGCTATGATTTCATGTAACAATAAACATGGTATCCAAAACAGCATTGCTAGAGATCGAATAGGAGTTTTCCTCTGAAATTATATGTATTCCCCATTTAAAATTGTAGGCGTTTCTGAACTTTCCTTTTTGGGCACTGCAGATACCGCCACAACATGATGAGCAATTAAGGTTTTAGAACAGCGTTATGGATAGAGTGACACCCACCTGTGATGGTACAGAGCTCAGGAATGAGACAAAGATTCTCCTGGTCTCCTCTTCGGATATCTTTGTCTGTTGGCTTTGTAATCAAGAGGGGCTGGTCCATGTCAGTAATATCTAGGTGCCAATGCTGCAAATAAAAAAAGGAAAAAAGACATGAATACAGGATTCCAAGCATAACTAAGCCATAACTTTTATAGAATTGTAATGAAATAGAAAAAGAGAAAAAAAAACTTGAATACATGCAAGATCTGGGTTGTTTTATTTCAATTGAGCTTCAAGTTTTTTTTTTCTTTTTCAAAATCTCATAAGTCCATCGATAACATCTAAACAATGGTATTTTAAAATATCGAGAAAAACATCATCCAATAATAGATAATATTAATCAGTGCTAATACATAAGCACTGTAATCTTTCTAGCTATAGTTTTCAGATTAAAGTTATAATGTAGTATGTATGCTTAAAACCAAATGCTCTGAATACTGTCATTTGGG
>RQTK01000061.1:158819-202189 GCA_003991915.1 Elysia chlorotica | reverse complement strand
AAAAAAAATTATTCATAAAAACTTAAGTCAATAAGATTTTTTTTAAAGATTTAAATATATGGCTTTCATTTATCTGATACTTCTTCTCGCTAACATTCTCAGTTGATGCAAGATTCATAACCAATTTTTTTTATTATAAGCTAAACAGAAGGGAAAAAAAAGATTTAGCATCTATATAGTTCAAGTAAAGCTGGGACTTCACATACGATTTTTTTTTAACCATCAGTCAGACAAGATATATAATTATATATTTTGCTTTCCAGCCTCAGAAGAAAAAAAGGGTTTCGTGGGAGAAGACAGACATAAATAGAGCTTTGTCTAAATATTTTTAGGAAACTTAATTCATTTAAAATCCTCTAATGACATCAAGGTTCAGCAGCTCTATTTCATAACAACCAAAATAACTAAGCTTTCTTTAATAAACAAGATTCCAATTTTTTAGGATTCCACACTTACCGAGTCATTACAATGCTGCCAACCAATTCTTTGACAGCTCTGGTGTGAAAAGCACTGACGTCACCAGAATTCATTGAGTTGTAGAGGTCGTACAGGGAATCAAGGACTGTGTCCATGCGCAGAATTTTGTGAATGATATCAACGCCCAGAAGATTTCCACCTTCATATTTTGCAATTGACGTTGTGAAGCCAGGAACAACTTCCAGCCTGTAAATGAACAAGTTGTCCAAACAATTGAATAGCTACATAAAAACGTAGGCCAGAATAAGCACACATTTTCCACACTGAAGACAAAAACTACTACAAATCTTTTGTAGAGATCCTATCAGATGTGAAATCTGGAGCCAAGGATTGAAAAATAATAACTTTTGATACAGCCCATTCTTATCTAACTATAATGGATATGACGGATAATGTAAATTAAATGCATGTTCACCTTTTCCATATGTTGGAATAAACTGGGGTTGTTGTGGGTTTTGTCTTTGTTTTTCTCTTTACATTAAAAGAATTTTCTGGAAAACTGAAGTTTTCAGTATTCCCAAAAAAATCCTTTTGACAAATGACTATCCATAAATATATAGAAAATTGCTGAAAATTATGACCCTAGATCATTTCTGAAACACTAATTTAACTCTACTCCCAAGAGTGACACCTTGCCATTGACTTGAGATTTTTTGTCCCCTGGTAGGGCCACCCAAGCCAGACAGGTCGAAAGGTAGAGGCCAGATCAACAATGAAAAGACATAGCATCTTGATAAACATTGTTCTTTGCTCTTCTGGACCATAATCACAAAACTTAAGTACATTTCTTTTTCTGCTCAAGCTTTAGGTGCATGAATTGATTGAATCCTATTTGTAATCGGAAAGTAAAAAGGAAGTTTCCAACCTTGCAACTAGCTCAATTCATTGAAAAAAAAAGATGTAAATAGTTATATCTGTAAAAACTGTTAAAACTTTGCTCCGCATCAAAGTTTTGCTTTTTACCTGTGCTTGCTAACTTGCACTGAGAGTCCCATGTTGAAGTAATGGTCTCGGATAAGTTTCATCTTCAAAGCTCCTTGAACACTGAAAAAAAAACATTGAATTATGAAATGATATATCTAGTTTGCAATTGGTTGGTGTGTTGGTATCTTAACATCTATAATCAGCAATGAAACTAAATCACCAAATAGCCCAAAACTAACATCTGATAACTTTATGCGCTGTTACAGAGACAAGAGTGGGAATACTAGGACTTGTTTCAGCTGTTCATGACATCTTAAAATTAGTCCTAATGATAGTTTTCACCAAGAGCCTGGGGGTGGCAATATATCAGTTTTGTATAACGATTGTGGGACAGCCCCGCAGTTATTTATAGATGTGAGGGGAATCATGTAGTCGTAAAAAGCACTGTGGGTAACACAGTACTGTTGATTTGCGTCACAAAAACCTTAGTATAATTTAGCATAAGTTTCGGTTGTTTCATCAAGCGTGGAAGAGAAGAAAATGAGGATTTGATGAAAATAAGATTGAACGTTTTTTTTTACATAGAAAATGTTTTAGAAAGAAGAAAAAACTCATCCTCTGTGAGTGCCAAAGGTGCTCAACAAACATTCACTAGAATGATGGAAATTCTTTAACTTGCAAATTAACTTTTCTCCCTGTTCCCATGAAAATGTAAAACCCTGCACAAGTCCACTTCAATCTCACAGATCTAAGTTACCATCAGACATGTGACTTATCAATTAAGATTTTAAAATTTACATATTAACCTAGTGCACAGAATTGCCCACTTTAGTACATGCATTGCACCTGGAAAACTTTGTGAAATCACCAACTTAAGTAAAGCAAATGATTTTTTCTTTTTTTTTAACTAAAGAGACTTACCGTTTGAAAAGGATGTTGGAAATTTGCAGGAACTGAGGGGATGTTGACTGAACTTCACAGGTGAAGTTAAAAGTGATCTGAACTTGCTCCCCATCATAAGCTCGCTTGGCATAGAAAATTGCAGGCTGTGGGAAAGTGCATTCTTAGTTAACTTCATACATTGAGAAATATTTTAGAAAAAGCACTAAGTCTAAAAAGCTTAAAACCAAAACAGATATTTGAGAACTATAGTAATATTTTCACATGTCTCATAAAATTTTACAAAGGAGAACGAAACAATTCAACCTTACTGATACCATGCTACTTCAACCTAGGGACAGTATTTTCAAAAAATTATACAGAGATAATAGACCAGCAAAACTGACTGCTTTTGAAACTGTCTGTTCCTCATTCGTTTCACTTAAGACTTTCTTTTTTCAAAACTTGTTCCATTTTATTTGAAAAGATCTGAGATATTGCTAGATACTTTTTAACAAAGACAAAGAGCCCTTCATAGTTTTCAACTGGTTATAATTAATTCATACCTTTAAAGAAATATTTGAATGGTAGAAAATAAGATTAATCAAAAAGAAAAAAGAAAAAAAACATTTTTTAATTTTATTTCTTGAAACTAGATTAGAAAAATTTGAAAAACTATTCGAACTTCGATTGTAATCTGGTTGTTATAGTTATGGGCTTACACTGGCCAATCTCTTGTAATTTATCTATAAAAAGCCCTAAATAGACTTACGTCGTCAGGCAGTTTCCTGGCGAGGTATAATATCCCACCATCAAACAGCTTTGTCTCTCCAATGGCATCAGCTAGGTTGGCAATCATAGCAAACTTAACCCGCACATTCTCAATATTGGGTTTGAAATCAACATGATACTGGTATATCTTGAACTCAGATGGGAGCGTGACTTGGAAGAAGTTCGTGATAAGATTGCACTTGTCACCCATGGAGCCTGGTTAAAAAAAAAAAATAAAGAGTGAAAGCAAAATATAAATTTGACTTTGATGATTTAAAAAATATCAATGTAGATAGAGTATAGTATGAGTTTGGATTTGTTATGATAGTGATACACTGCAGTTCATTTATTAATTTTACTTTGGGTTCCAGCCATCGTTTTACAAGCCAGGACCACCACAAGAGTTGCACACCTCGAGATCCTCTTTTAAAAGCAAATTTATATAAAATTCTAACCCCCCCCCCCCCTCTTCTCTAGCACCATCACAAATGAAGTCTATAAAATTGGGATGAAATTCAAATATATGCCCATCTTATTGGCGGTTTGCAGTGACTTACTTTGAATCTGTCCGCCCGAAAAAACAACAACAGAATCCTGCCTTTGTTGGGAGGTTTGCAGCGCCCATCACTCAAATTGATAAAAATTTCATGAAATTCATCTTGAATCAATCCTCCAAAAAGACCAACCTTTGCTGGAAGTTTGCGGGTTCTTCCAAAGCCGTTCGACAAATCTCTCATAAGGCGCCCTCCGCCTGTAGGGGGCATCCCCGCTGCCAGTCTCTCCAAGGCTCATCCCAGCCATCTGGGCAGTGGGCGGGCCACCACCATTCCCGCTGGGCCTCTCACGACCCCCTCCTCGCTGGACGCCTCTGCCCCCGACCATGGCACCAGCAGCCGTATCTTCTTGCGCCTGGGGCTGCTGCATCTGGGGAGCCTGGACTTGTTGCTGGGTCGCAGCTTGCCTTGCAGCTACGCCTCGGGCCCGCCCACGGCCCATTGGGGGGCCAGAGGGGGCTGCTCCGGCAGCGCCCTGGCAAAGAAAAAAAAAAATATTACATATGGGACAATGTTCAACAAATTTTTTCATCGAAGGGGGCAGACATATTTTTATTATTCTATATTTATGTAAAGTTGAAAATTTTACTTTCCATTGAGTTAAAAGCCATTTTTATACCTCTTTATTATTACTATTTTATAATAGTATTATTTTTATAATACTTCATTATTATACTATGTTTGTGCTGTATTGGGGACTTTTATTTTTTAAAATCTCAATGCTTTTCAAAACCATTTTTTTAATCCAACCACTGCACTGAACGCTGATGGTCATGTTTTAAAATCAATTTTTTGAAAGGCTGCCATTACGCTGTAGCTTATTCGAAATAGTATACAATAGTATAGTTTAGTGTATTTTTAGCATTCTGTGGCTGATTCTCGCAAGGCCAAGCTGTGAGTGAGTTTGTTTTAACAGCATGTCACCAAGGTAACGGCTACATTGTGCCCATGACGTTTTAAGACATTTAATACATTATACTAGTAGCAGCGGTGACTCCTTTTTATCTCTGAGTGGTACTGGTAAAAGCATACGAATCGTGCATAAAAAGGTTGGTTAAAAGTAAAGGGTATATACAGTGGTTTAACAGATCGATGTGTAGGACTATCACAGTTAAATTTTACTATTCACATCAATGTCCTTCAAATACCTCAGTAGGTGTTGAGGACTGCCATTAGTATATATGCTCTTAATAACTTCCTCTTTTTGGCCTCAAGTTTGTCCCAGTATACGGTACGATTATGCTCGCTTGGATTTATATTAAGAACTACAATCCCTTTTGTTTAATGTATCGAATTACATTCAGAGACACCAGAAATGACATAATGCAAATTGTGTCCAAACATTTCCCGTTTTCATTTACTTAGACACATTTTTTAAAATCAAAGCGAGGTACTTGACACTATTACGAACAGGTTCGCCGCAAAACCGTTATTCGGAATACTATTTCGAAAAATTACTTCATTTTTTAAATAGGATCGTAATTGCCACTTAAACCAATAATAATCTCACAATTTATGTCAACTTTTTTTAAAGAGCCATCCTATTTATTGTAACACTACAAATTCTTATGAATCAAAATTTTAAACTACAAAATAATAATTCAAATCATAAATGTTGAACATATTAACAGCCAGATCTGTTCAATTATACATACATAGAACAGGCTTACAATGCTTAAGAACAAATATATATTTAAGTTAAAACTGCAACTTAACTCCTGATCGTAATGTGTGGCCTTAAAATTGTTTAAACAAAAAACAAACAAAAAAGCACTTCTAGTATCACTGTAATCATGAACATTCTTTTAAGAAGAGAAAAAAAAAATAAATGACGGGGCCCCATTTTACTAGTGTTCACCCAATCCCATCTTGCTGTGCATTCCAGCATTGTTTGACTACAGAAATAAAATATGTATTGAATGCTGGATGAAATTGGTAGTGAGTGAAGATAAATAGGAATGGGATGCGTTCATTTGAAAATCCTTAAATAAATCTTAAAATCATAGATGTGGCTAACCTAAAAAACTTCGATTAAGAGGATTATATGTTAGCACAAGTACATGCAGGTAAACAGGCCATTTTAAACTTAAGTACAATGCTCTACCACTTCATCAGTTTGTCGCCCCAAGTGGTTCTAGTAGTAGAGTTTAAGTGCTGATAGAGTGGCAGGAGCATCATCAGAAAAGAGTAGTTAGTTACTTGTTAAAATAAACTGGTAGGATTATTAAATTTCCATCGTCATCAAGGTTATTATGGATGGGTCCTAAGGCAATTATATCACATAGAGGCAGTGTGCGGTTACCAGGACTCTACCTCCGCCGCAATAGGTAGGGGACGAAACCATTTACCCATCAAGGGATTCAAAGCACAGAACTTCCGATTTGGAGACCAACGCCCTACCACTTGAGCCAGTTCACCCCCCAGTAGTAGTAGTAGTAGTAGTAGTAGTAGTAGTAGTAGTAGTAGTAGTAGTAGTGGAATTAATAGCAGCAGCAGCGGCAACAACAGTTAGGTAATTGTTGTAGGATATACACTCCCACAAATACTAAAAAAATATCTAATTTGCTCTAAGCAACCAGTATCGTCAGTCGGTAGAAATACTACATGTCCGCGAGAAACGTCAATCGGTGCCCCTGACACGTCAATGTCTTAACCCTAACACGTACCTAGACCCTGGTGTACAATGATTCAAGGCATAGAAGAGCATTGAAATTAGGTTTGAGAAAAGGGTTTGAAATGAATGATAAAAAAACAAGTTAAAAATATAGCAGAACACTCTCCTTTGATTTGCCCAGCCCTCATTTTGAATCGATTTTAACTGCATGTGTGATAAACAAAACAAAATAACAAAACCTTTTAAATGTCCACCATTCATTGCTCTCGATACACATGCCTAAACCCTTGTTACAAGTTTCATAGGATTGCTGCATCCTCGAACCATAGACCCAAAGGTGTGTCATTATCATCATTATTGCAAGGTCATGGTTGTTTTTTTTATTGTTACATGTATCTTAAAAGTGTACATACTTTCAATAAAATTTATACATGATGCCAACACACGAGTTGTGAGGCCGGAAAACACCAATGCAGACTTGGAAATAATGCATGGTCGAATTTTTAGGCTAAATTGGGACCGGCAGCTTGAATCGGAAAATGGTAAATGTATCGTTCTAAGTCCGTTTTAGCTTGGCCTCGTGGTTTGTATTCTCAATGTTTTGTTGTTATAAGATGCTCTGTCAGCTACACACCGCCCGCTGGCGTGAAATGAAAAGACGGGGTTGAGAGAGAGACAGAGAGAGAGAGAGAGAGAGAGAGAGAGAGAGAGAGAGAGAGAGAGGGGCTCATGGCACACAGCTTCCGCCTAGTCAGCCCATAGCCGTCTAGAACAGTACTATAAGGACAAAGTCAGTCAGTCCCAGCAGCAATGGCAGAGGTCAGAGTGGTGTACACACAATGCTCTCGGTACCCCCCCCCCCCCCCCCACACACACACACTCTCAGTCTCGGCTTCTTGAATAGAACTCTCAAGAAATAGACAGCTAAGCTTGTCTTGACGAGGAGTAAGTTACGGCATTTCCTGCGATAACCATCAACCTCTCCACATTTTTTTTTTCACCAACGTGATTACACGATCCTCATTTCCTGCTTAGGGCTACATGTTGCAATGTGTTTAACGCGGTCTGTACATATCCTATTTCTCCACAGCGGTTAATAATTTAAAAAAAAAAAATTGGAGAGCATTTCACTAGAGAAGAACGTTCCAACTCCATCTCTACACTTTCAACGAATCCTTTTCATTCACTTCCACTGGTCTTGTTATCCGAGATCTCACCAAGCTAGACATGTGAACAGATCAAGGCCGAGGCTATCCTCGGTCAAGGCCCTTGTTATGGATGTGAGCGTGTGTGTTTGGGGAGGGGTGCGTCAGTGGCGCCTTATCGCACATCTTTCAATGGATGACGTTCAATCTTTGAAAGTTTTGCCTCCGCTACACTCGCGCCACTTATTGGTGCACTTCTAACCAGTTTCTGTATTTTTTTTTTTGTCATTTTTTAAAGGGCAAAATACGTACTATGGAGACAAAAAGACTTGCAATTGAATTCGGTACTTGTGCAAACATGCTTATAATCACATGATACATTGTAACATCACCGTTTTTTTAAACGACTATAATCGATTACATTCAATTGTTGTTTTTTAACTAACAAAGGTCTGACAAACTAAACACCTTGTTATTCAAGATTAGGATACAAAGGGAGTCTCGTTTGATAACCACATCTGTCGCCGTAAAGGATCCCTGGGGGGAGGGGGGGGAGGGCTTGGCGATGTGAGAGAGAGAGAGAGAGAGAGAGAGAGAGGGAGAGAGAGGGGGGGTTGTGTTTGGGGAGGGGTGCGTCAGTGGCGCCTTATCGCACATCTTTCAATGGATGACGTTCAATCTTTGAAAGTTTTGCCTCTGCTACACTCGCGCCACTTATTGGTGCACTTCTAGCCAGTTTCTGTATTTTTTATTTTTTTTTGTCATTTTTAAAGGGCAAAATACGTACTATGGAGACAAAAAGACTTGCAATTGAATTCGGTACTTGTGCAAACATGCTTATAATCACATACATAGGCGACGTGAGAGAGGGAGAGAGAGAGAGAGAGAGAGAGAGAGAGAGAGAGAGAGAGAGAGAAAGAGAGGGGGGGATAGAGATATATATAATAGAGAGTACACATATTTATATTTTACATAAATGCGCAGTCTCGCGTGCAAAAAAAAAAAAATAATTAATTATTATTAGAGCGATCCAGTACAATTTGTAAGGAGAGCAACGCAGTTGAAAAAAAAAAGCCACCTGGAAAGACTTTTTGTACAAGCATAGGATGCAACGAGTTTGGTTTTTTTTAAGCGCCATCGACAGCCATTTGGGTATGTCGCGGACGGGTCCCAAGACTAACGTGCTACAAGAGAGGGTGAAATAGTGTGAGCTTTCACGGGAAATTTTGCGTATTATGGGTTAGGATAATTCAAGCGGTTCCTTCCTTCTTTAAACCGTAGTAAAAACTCTTTGAGCATTACTCAACCGTCTTAATTTCAAGAAAGAAATATGGTGTTCTTTCAATACATCAAAATGTACCCTCTTCCTATCTCTTTAACATCATTAAAAAATCATTTAGCGAAATTGAATATTTTTAATTGTTTTTCATACAACAATAAGAAAAATTCACCCGTCAATGAACTACTCAAGTAAAACAACCAATTTCAGAACTATTCTCCGATTCCTGGAAATATGGCGAAACTGAAACTGCTCAGATATCGATTAGCAAGCGGGTATTACTTTTGTGACAAAGAACTCCTTTTCTAAGCAAAACCAGCGAAAGTGAAAATAAATTGAGAAGTTTGTTACGAAACACGGGTCTTGCTAGCTATAGCTGCGTTTACACACACTGTTAGTACATAGCATTATGGGGAACCAGCAATAATAATCTTAAGAGGCATTTTGAAGTATAGTATCGATGGTCGGATGCGGTGATCTATGAACAGAAAGCTCGAACGGACATCTTTACAGTTTATTGTTGAACACAGCTCAAAATCACGTATTACGTAAATAATGTATTAAGCCCAAATTCTAAGAGGAGTGGGGGCGAATAACAGTTCTTTGGCACACCACGGCTCCTGTACTCTGTTTGGTTTATTTTCTCTTTAACCTCAATGTTCAAAATAACTCCGTAAATCTTTATTAGTTGCTACATTTCCTTATTTTGAACGTTCTTGAAAAAAAATTTAAATTGTGCATGTGTTATGATAAATTGTAATAAAAGAGCCAGTACACTGTACTTCTAAGTCATTTGAGCAAACAAAATTATTTCGCCAGTGAAAGAATGCAAAGTGTATTTTTAACAGCATGCCATGTAATATAAACTATTCAGCCGTTCCCTATTGCCTACAAATTCAAGATACAATCATTTTGACCATTTTAAATTGCTGTTTTGTTTATAAAAAAAATTAAAACATCAAACTCCAAAATCCAAAGAAATAAAAAACAAGGGATACATGTTCTAACAAGAACATTAAGTGTAAAGCAGGAGAGGAAGAAAAACTTCACAAGCACAGCTGCTAACAACGGGGCATATATTTTCTTGTATTATACTACATACTGTACCAACGTACTTCATATGCATACATCAGGCATATTAGAGACAGTTTTTTTAATAACATTGGGGAAAGTTTTAAAATCTTAAGTCAACTGGTGCTATTTCTAAAACTCCAATAATACTTAAGAAGAGAGTAAGGCTTGTCAGAATGTTTTCATTCATCTGGACTGACAAGTTTTGTGCTTTCAGGGCGCTCCTCGGGATCAGAATAATGATCTACCACAGATTTCTATGGACCTATCATTTTTGTTGGTACTATTGGTTTGAGATGAGCCTACTAGCACAAAAAACATGCACACATAATTCACTAAAATGATCATGCGCATTCCATGGCACAATATCTAGACGAAGACATAAATTAAGATTTACATAGATTACATGTCCATAGTTTAGAATTGTTACATGTACCCCTAAATCTCAATCAATGTGGACAAGGTAACACTAACAGTGATTTTAAAAGCTCTTCCCTATAACACCCACATCTATTATTTAAATGATTTCAATAAAACATAAATGAAAAAAACTGGATTCTTTGAAACAAACTCTCTGCTTAGTGCCGGAAGGACAGATCACCGGCAGAGGTAGTAGAATTGCCACTATAGAATTACTTTTATTTACCGCATTTCAACCAAAAAGAGAAGCAAGTGAACGAAATTCTACATGTATCTACAAATTGATTAGAGGCTCCGCCGATCCCCAGAGGTACTTATGTGAGGTTAAAAATGTGAATAAGGCCAGTCAAAAAATGGCATCAAGCAATGAACGATCGACGGGATACACATCTTTCAGCTGGATGCCATCAAATAAATTTTGTTTTTTCAAGATATGGACAGACATACTCGGAAGGTCAAATACCAACTTAATGCGTAACGTACTAGTACTGGTTGGCAGCCATGCATGTACAATCTGTGAGGACATAGTTTGGTTCATGTAATGATTTTAACAACTTCTAACATCTCATAAGCCAAGATCTATTCCTTGTGTGCGCACTATATTTGGGGAAATTTCAAAAATTTATGAAAGGTAATTGCTTTGATTTTTATGACTCTGAAATGAAGAGGTGTGCAGATCAATGCAAAGAGGTGCTAACGAACTCACAGGAGGTGGTGGCTGTGAAGTCTGTGGGGCCTGGCCTGGTGCCGGCTGCTCTGCTGTCTGAGGACGACTTCTGCCTCGCCCCCCACGCCCTCGGGCTCTGCCCTGTCCTGGTTCACTCATTGTCGATTCTTACTGTTCCTGGGAAAGCAAAATCAAAACAAGTTATTGAATTATGCTGTAATAATATAAGAGTTAACATCCTCAAATCTTGGAGCAGAAAACCAAATAATTAAAAAACAAAAACAAAGAGAATTTGACATGTGCGCTAGAGCACTGACCTTAAATAAATTAAGACTCTGAGGCAATAATTCTTACTTCATTAATGGTTGATCATTTCAAATCAATGTCTGACTCACAGAAAAAATTAATTGTTTTATTTTTGTATCGAAGAGAAAAATGTATAAATCCAAAATATTAACTAGTTCTTATCTTTCTTTCACCCATTCATAATTTATTATTTAAACTGTTTTAATCTGATATTGATGCCTGGCTTCAGCTTTCACATTTAGTAGTCAGGTTTTGTTTTTTAAGACATCAACAAACTGCAGGCAAGTACTAATAGTTTAAAACCGGTGTAGAACAATTCTACAGTTTTAAGACAGAAACAGCTAAATAGGAAAAAAACATGCAGGTGACATCCTAAATACACCTAAAACCCTGAAGAAAATTAAACGACTCTCTGCAAAGAAACATAGATCTAAGCTAAGTTTATATCGTAACTGTTCCGCATAATGTTGATGGTATGTAACTGTTCTTATGACGCTCGTATAGTTAATTTTAGCTATGCTAAACTAGACTAAGCAAATGGACATTTGGACCCAGCATGACCTTTAGACACACCAAACACTACACACACATACACACTTTCCCGCTGATTTGGCTACATTAGATCTTTAGAAGCTTATAGATCATGCAATTTATTAAATTTTGGCTAAATTTACTTTGTAATTTATATAACTAAACTAAGGTATAGATTCTAGTTTCTCATTAACACTAGATTTAGATCTACACGCAAGTTTGCAATATAGAAGACGCGAATTTACTCTATTAGAATTATCAGAAGAACACCATTCTGTTATGTTTTTATGTATCAAATAAATTTAACTGTGACAAATAATGACTTGAAAAGCTTGTTGTATGTAACTTATTACTTTATTAGGCGTATTTTAAAAATTGAGTCGAGAGGTATTCAAGATGGCAACCGCATTGGTGTGTTTGTTGCTTTCATGGCGCACTGAGCTGATTGGCTACAGTTTTGTCTTAACAGCTGTACGACAGAGTTTTTCTAACTTAGCGATTACGAAGAACTTAGTAAATGAAGGTACCGGTTGCATCAAACTTAGCGCGCTGAGCTCTTTTCTCATCACAATAAAACTAACTAAACTAATGTAGAGTTGTTCTGAAATGATGGATTTTAGATTGCTTGACCATGAGAAAAGCAAACTTGCCCACAACAAACTCTGCTGCAAGCAGCAAGTTCTCACTTCAATAGACTATCACTCAGTATGGACCAACGGGAAGGCATAACACGCATTTAGAATGAGCGAAAAATCACACTAAAATAAAATAGTCACTGAGGTTATCTTCTAAGAAAAACACCTGAATGGAAATTTAACCCTCAGGGTGCCTAAATCTGGCTAGTTGGTATTCCTTACCCACTGCTGTCCCGTCTGTTTACATGGCAGCCATATATTCTTTAATACGATAATGTATTGTAAGGTGGTTGGATTGATATTGAGTAGATCTAGGGACTTATTTTTTTTAATTACTGTTGTGTCCAGGGTACTCCTTACTAATTGCAGCCCATTCTCTGTTTACATGGCGCCCTTATAACTTATTGCAAGGTAATTGGATCGATATAAAAACTTAAAGACAACAAATTTATTTCATTTGGTGGAAAATGAAGAAATCCTTTTAAATTTACTTTTTCTTTTTGCCTACCACTGCGGTGGTGGAAATTGTTACTGGACTCCCTAAGCTAAATGTTTCTTCTTAAACCCTGAGGTCTTGTCAATATCGATCTAAATACCTTGCCCTCTACATCGAATAGATCTACTATCTAGAATCTAGATCTATGGCCGCCATGTAAACAGAGACCGAACCAGAGAGTGGGTAAAGAGTACCGTATTCAGGCGTCAAAAGCAATTTTAACAGCAGATATAGTAGAAGTAGTAAATATCTAGATCTAGATCTAGATAGATGCTCCATGAGCAGCCAATTCAATCCCGTATACCAAGGTAGATGATCCACTCTTGTCAAAATCGACTCCAAGACTGGTCTAGAGCCTCTGAAAAGAGTTTCACTCACAACCAAACTTACTGACACCACACTTCCCCAGGCATCTAGGCAAGCATAACATAACTCACAAACTACTCGTGTGTCTCTTGACACAGTTTCAGTTTCACCACAAGACAAAATATTAGATCTCTAGATTCTTAGATCTAAGTGCCTTCAGTAACAGAGTAGCCAAATATTTTACTGCACAACAGTGCCAGGCCTTGGCCAAAAGCAATCTAGACAGGTTAAGTCCACGGAGGTGGGGAACCTAAGACCTTACAATTTTAATTCAACAATCAATTTGAGACTAGAGGGAACACCATGCGTAATAGTCTGATGGCCATCGCTTATCGACAATCGGATGCATGCTTGGCCGAGGACTTGTTGCATGCTTGATGAAAGATAATAAAACGTTCAGAAATTTACATAAAGTACCTCTAAGCAACGACACAAGAAAGCTACTTGGAATTAACAACTAAATTATACTTTAAGAATATTCCATACCTGCTTGCAGATGAATCCCATTCACCTGACTATCCCACTTGGTCCTATTTTCTAGGCACACATACAGTTTTGACTAGTCTTGTGGATTTGTGGTGGGCTTTGCTTTTTGCTTTGACCAAAAGATCTGCCAGGAAATGGTCAGGGACTAGATATCATTGATCAAAATAATTAAAAGGGTTGGATTACTTTTCTTTTATTGAAATTATACAGAGTATGTCTATTTTATCACCCTATTGTATTCCCTTACATACCATTCATGGGTTTATAACGTTAAATAGTTAGATTTAAACTTAAAGTATGTTATCGCGCATATTTCCTTTGGTCAACGTTTCAGTGCTTTTGGTGTTTCGTCTACTTTTTAACAGATTGATTTTGAAATTCATTTACGTTTTTTTTTAAGTTCATGAAGACGTGTTCTAAATTCGTACAGTTAAAAGGGATATCATGAGTTACAGTGTGATTAACTTGATCAACAGTGGTTGGGTTTTTTTAACAATCAATAAGGCGTGCTATTGTAAATATGTATATATAAACGCGGCAAACGCATCCCTTTTTTCAAACCGGCAATATGAGCAAAATAAAGCGCGATGTAGACGATTCACGGCCGCCACATGTGACCACTGTTTAGGATAGAAAATGAACTCCCAAGTTGATGTATAAAAGCTACGCCAAAGCCCAAAAGTGTTGGGGGCGAACTGGTCCATATGGTAAAGCGTTGGTCTTCAGATCAGGAGGATCTAACCCCACGATCGGAATATTTATTTGTCCGATATTCGTCCCTTGTAACTGGTAGGGTCGGTGTCAGTAAAATGTGACCGGCTGAGACAGGAGTCATTGTATCCCCGCCCTGTCTCGTGTCTGGCAGCACATAAAATTGTCAGATGTAAATCTTGAGACCCGTCGCCGTATAGGAATCCCTAGATGAACCTAGGAGACTTTAAACATCTTCCTCCTCCTCCTCTTCTTCTTCTTCTTCTTTTTCTTCTTCTTCTTCTTCTTCTTCTTCTTCTTCTTCTTCTTCTTCTTCTTCTTCTTCTTCTTCTTCCTCCTCCTCTTCTTCTTCTTCTTCGCCAGATATCTGGCGCCTTACTGGGAACTTCTCGATATCGAGAGGGTTTCTCGTTTACACTCACAGATTTATCGAGACGTTTGTTGTTATAGTATTTTTTATTTTGTTTGTTTGTTGTTGTTGTTTGTTTTGTTTTTGTGTTATTTTTTGTTGTTGTTGTTGTTTTTTATGGGGGGGGGGGAGAATGCCACTGCTGTAGTGCAGGGATAAGCAAGACAGGTACGTTGCAGTGTTAATTGTCTCTATGGGAACATAAAGTTTGGGCTGAAGAAAGTCAAGCCCCAATCCAATGAAAAGAACCCTAACGATTCTTACAGGAGCGCGGTGGTGTTTGAAACGAAGGCTTGTAGTAGCGTTGTAAAAATGCACCAACCAATTATATGCAGGCCTCACAATCATAGCTTGAGCCTGCTGCGGGTGGCGTGATAGAACAGAAGCAAGGGCGGCTGGTGCCTTTGGGCAGGGTGGGCAGTGCCCGACCTGTCTCGCTAAGAAGGGATTGTGTTACCAAAATGCAATGTACAAAATAATATGACAAAAATTAAAATCAATACTAAATGTATCCGTCAGATTCTGCAACTATAAGAAATTAAACCATAATGATAGTACACTTATTCCGGGCGCGACGTGGTTTAGTTTAGATTTACGTCAGCGTAACTCTGTCTTTAGTTTCAACATCTCAGTGCCGAGTAGAGTCCCCTTTCACCAAGGTGGGCTAATGTGAATTTGCCCAACCTCCTTGTAGTATTCCTAATAGAAAAATTGGACTTTGACCCTAACGCTTTCCGTGTCTTTATAATAAGCCAAGTGGGGCTAGCCCGACTTGGCTAATTTTTCTGACATTATGAACCAAATCCTTTCATATTTCTTAAAGTTATCACTATAGGCCTCTGCATTGGTTCGAGCAAAGCTCTGATGGTTAGTTTAATTTAAACATATACATATAGGCCCCATATTATTATACACTTATTATATTTACTGTTTTTAACCTTCAAGTTTAAAAATAGCGATGAATTAAATATGGTTTGGCATTAGTTTAAACAGGCAATACAATAACAAGATAGGCCTAGAGTCTGTGAGACAAGCCACAAAGGGATGGGCCAAGGCGGTGTCATTTTCAGGCATCTAAGAAAATTTAGGTTGCCGCCTATCCACAGTTCACAGTTCTACACACACAATTAGCCTAGAACCTCTGGTTCAACCATTCTTAGCCTAAATACACACATTCACTTGTTTGTTTTGTTTTTTAGAGTGTGCAATTGTTGCAATGAGAAGGTGTGCACTGCATTGTCACAATGTCACTTGTCAGTCTTGTCGCTTTCGGTATTGTGAGATACTGCTCAGGGATACTGTAATTATTTGGCTTTTTAAATTGTGATCTAACTAGATCTAGAATCTACTTACTTGCACTGGCTGTATAAACAACGCAACAGTAATTCATCGCTGAGTATCCGGATTTAAATTAGAGAGTCATTGATACGTTTTAAGACTCGTCAGAATGATCAACACTGCTTTCACAAATATGTAAGGAACATTATCATCTTCATTATCATCATCATCATCATCATTATTATTATTATAACCGTGTTTTTGTTGCAAAAAGTTATCACTATCATTTAGTGTAATCTTATATTCTTACTTTTTTACTTTTGTCATGTAATCAAGTCGCGGAATAAGATAATTTTATTGATTATACTTTTTTTTATAGAGAAACTGCCGATTTTCCCGTGAGTTAAGTCGAGTTGGTTTAACGTCCAACAGCAGCACTATATAGGCTATATTGTTAACGGGCCCAAAGACTGACGTCTGACAATTTTATGTGCTGCCACACACGAGACAGGGAAGGGATACCATGACTCATGTCTCGGCCAGTCACATTACACTGACACCGACCCAACCAGTAGGGAGAAAAATCGCCAGGGCTTCTTCTTCTTCTTCTTCTTCTTCTTCTTCTTCTTCTTCTTCTTCTTCTTCTTCTTCTTCTTCTTCTTCCTCCTCTTCTTCTTCTTCTTCTTCGCCAGATATCTGGCGCCCTTACGGAGAACTCGATATCGAGAGGGTTTCTCTTTTACACACACAGATTTATCGAGACGTTTTTTGTTATTGTTGTTTTGTTTTGTTTGTTTGTTGTTGTTTGTTTTGTTTTTGTTTTTGTTGTTGTTTTTTTTGTTTTGTTTTGTTGTTGTTGTTTTTTTTGGGGGGATGCCACTGCTGTAGTGCAAGGATAAGCAAGACAGGTACGTTGCAGTGTTAATTGTCTCTACGGGAACATAAAGTTTGGGCTGAAGAAAGTCAAGCCCCAATCCAATGAAAAGAACCCTAACGATTTTTACAGGAGCGCGGTGGTGTTTGAAACGAAGGCTTGTAGTAGCGTTGTAAAAATGCACCAACCAATTATAATGCAGGCCTACATGCATTTTTTTTTTTAATTACACAAAGCGAGACCTCACAATCATAGCTTGAGCCTGCTGCGGATGGCGTGATAGAACAGAAGGATTATCGGGGATGGCAGTTTGAGTTGGAAATAAGTGTAGTTAGAAAACCAATTACACAATTATGAAATGTATTGAGCAATTAATAATGCTTTACTCGGCCACGCAGCATGGTGATGCTGAAGCCCCAAGCCATGGGCCAGACGCCGCCACATTAATAGACAGAGCGGGGATATCAGGGCTTCTGTCTCAGCCGATCACATAACTGTACATGTACTGATGTCGGTCCAACCTGTAGGGGACGGAAAACAATAATTTATGTTCCTGATCTTGGGATCAATCCGGGAAAACGCTCTACCATTTAAGCCAAACTCCCCCCCCCCCCCCACTCCACCACCTTTCAGATTCTGAGTCTCAATTTAAATAGAGGCTGCGAGACCCCTTTCTTTAAGCGTATGTTTACTCACAACGTGATCGTGGTTTTACTGTTTACAGAGGTTTGGTCTTCGAGCAACCAAAATAATTTCTGCCAATAATAATGATGAATCGGTGAAGTTCATCACAGGCAAACATCCATAGGATTCTTCAGCGTTCACTGCAGAGAGAGTCTCCCTCCAGGGCTTGAGCGAGCACTTACCTAACCTCGATTTGATCATGACGCTTTTAGCCCTTGATCAGATGGTTCACGGCAATGTTAGCTTTATGGTCTCTTTCAAAAACATGACCAGAAGAATCTTCAGTCCAGAAATGCTGTTCAGAAAACGATTGGAAGTTATGAAAGTTCACAGCGCGTTTGACTTGTTTCTATTGCGGTACCAGACGGACATAGGGTTCGTTCAAATCGTGACTATATATGTCCAGTTACCCTTAATGGGTGGAGACTGCCCCATACCTGAGACCATATTATGATGGCCATATGATACCGTCTGCTATAAAGCATACACAATTTTTACAAAATGGCGTAAAGAATTTGGATCTTCTGGAATGGTATCCAAACGACATAGCAAAGACTCCGTGGACGAGATAAAATATATGTGGTTTCAAAAAATCGATGTGTTTCAGGTTAACTTTATGATGGTGTCTGAAGAAATCTGCCGAATGTTGACAGTATACCATGGAATTAAAGAGAATATTGATCGTTTGGGTGCAATGTGGCACAATGTCTAATGAGTATAGAAGTTGATGAGTTAACACACGAGTTTAAACTCTTTGCACGTTTTATGCAGATTCGCTGGATGTTAGCTAGGAACATAACGCCCTACAGTATTACAATGATGAATTCAGCAATGAAACCAGCATGCGAACAGCAACAAAAATATTCTTTAAGAACGGAATGCCTCTTTTAAGAGCAAACTTACGAGTTTTACTCTACTCTCTAGTCTTCGGCTTGTAAGTTCTTTTGCCTCGACCAAGCAAGTCAAGTCTACCGCAACTATGCTAGGGAAGCTAGCATGCATTATACTGGAGTAAGCGTCGCCACCTCTTCACAAGTCAGGATGGCTTTGGGGAAGGCGTTTTATCAGATAGAGTTACCGGGTCGAACAACGAAAGCTTTCTACTTAAACGCCGTTACACGCTGCATACTTTGATTCTACGGACCCACTTAATATTCATGAGGTCACTTGAGATAGGCTGACCACGCCTGCAGAGCTTCTCGTTCTCTCTCTCTCTCTCTCTCTTTTCCATTCGAGCAGTGGTTATGCGCCTACATCGTTCGCCTCGACTATCTAATGGTCGTTTGAGACAGCTTGTTAATTATATAGCTGGTCTATGGTGGTGTCACATTATAGAAGCTAGAAGTTCCCGGGATGGATAAAATTGAAGTTATTGCACTTCCTAAGATCATAGGTTTACATCGTAGTAGACCCACCTACGGTATCTTTGGCGATGGGTGTTATTGATAAGGGTGGACCTTGAGAGAATGACTTCCATATTTTAGACATGCATTGTTTAAAATTGTACGAGAGAAGGTTCCTTCAGTCGTGTGTGGTTACTAACGGGATCGTCTTTGTAAACAGGAAACTTTTTTTTATCGAATAGTGTTGTGTCACTGAGTTAATTTGATATCCCCTCCCTCATAAAGGTTAACACTCAGGGAGATTTCAATCTAATGAATCTATGATCGGGAAATCTCAAGAAAATCTGTGTTCGATAGTACTATAAATGTAGAGCAGCTTTCGGTGCTCATCATCTGGGTTCGAGAGGACGAACTGCGCGGATCGAGAGCAAGTGTGTTCGACTTCGAGTGTTCGCACCGTGGAGCCCGAACTTTTGACGCAGAGAACTTTGAGTCTTGAGCAACTTGGATGCTGGTAGATGTATGAAAGATACTGACTGTGTTTATGTTGAGTTGTTTCTTTAATTTGTATTCGGTTTTAGTTTCAGTTTAAGTATACGTTTTAGATTCGAATTTTATTTTGACAGCAATACACTTTAAAACTTTAAAAAAGTAACGTTTCAACTTTTCGTTAGTCTGTCGTACTAGGTGACTTAGTTCGCTAAGTTTACTGATAAAACAAAACCGAATTCCTGGCTTTGTCGAACAATCTACACTTTCATTCACACGCACATATACGCACACACACACACACACACACACACACAAATAATAACTTGCACTATCACAAATCGAACCTGTTTAATTGAGAACTCACACTGGGTGTGGAGTTTAATTTGAGGATTGGAAGGACAGACGGAAAGTTAAATAGTAGTTGAGCAGCTAACCGAAATTGGCACCAGTGTTTTGATAAAGTATAGGCTGGTAGCAAGCCAACTTTGGAGTTGGAGGTAGGATCTGCAACAAACAACATTATTAGCTGAACTTTCAACCCATATAAGTATTTAACAATGAGAAGCCATAAAGAAATTTTCATATATTGACTACGTTGCACTCAATAATTCCTTTGTCATAATTTATGTAGATCCAGCCCCATCGATACAGACTTTAGCCATTGATTTTCTAATGATAAAATACACGGTAGGACAAAATTTCGCGTGGGTAACGATAAAGCTCTATCGCACGCGCAATGGTATCCGTGGAAACCGCGGGGAGGTGACAGGTTTGGCTATGTCAACGTGTAGGATTGTGGCCTGGCGGGCGCGGGCAAAAATGAGACACTAGCAGAGCGCGTTGGACACTAGCAATAACGCACAACTGCAGTACCGTACGGCCCTGACACACAACAATGGATGGTGTAACTATGTTTGTAGAAATACATTGGCTTACTCGTGGGTTTTCAAGCCAGCACATTTTAAATTTGTAACGCCAAGTCTTGGACCATAGCATCAAACATTGTTGCGAGTGAAACTTAAAAGCATATTATGATTTTTGTCCAGTTGGAACGGTTCGTACATGGGCAGACACTGGATTCTTCTGATGTGCAAATCGAGGATCTAGTTGCAGAGCTCGACAGGTTAGTTATTTGGTTAGTTATTTTAGAACTTTGCATACTAACTACACCCAGTCTATCGAAATAGGTTATCTGAAGGTGTCAGTACAGAGGCTGTTTAAGTTGTACTATTCTAATTCATTAGATTGTCTTCCAAAGAAGCCTATGGTTGTAAGTACAACGTCGCAGTAGCTTACAACTCATCGTAATTATCCGCGACGAAGAAGGCTTGCGATGAGTCATTAGCTTCGGCGACATTGTATTTACGGCCCCAAGTTATCAGGATGTGTTTGAAAAGAAGCCTAGGGTTGTAAGTACAACGTCGCAGTAGCTTACAACTCATCGTAAATATCCGCGACGAAGAAGGCTTGCGATGAGTCATTAGCTTCGGCGACATTGTATTTACGGCCCCAAGTTATCAGGATGTGTTTGAAAAAAGTTGTCATTTCAAAATTAATGTGCATTGATCTCACAAGTAAGTCTAAATCCCATATAGTCTTCATTGATACTCTAGTGCTTTCTTGTACCAAGTCCATATAGACGGAAAATATTACCATACGCGCTAATTTTACATCGTGTAACTCTTTCAGTTCTTCTTGTTCTCCGATACTGTTGTGCTACAAATGCTGCAGTTTTCTCTAAATCCTCCGAGGATCCGTAGAGCTTGCTTTGCAAATCCTTTCGCTGGCTCTATACAGTTCTTCTGGTGTCTTTATGGTTATTGCAGTCTTGCAGCACATGCTCTACAGTTTCTACCGCTGCACCACACGAGGACAGATCTGACTGTCCAAGTTTGTACATTAATTTTTATAAGATTTTTTATTATTTTCTTAACACAAATAAATATTACCCTTAGTCCGTGGTCTCAGTTAATAGCACCGGCGTTTTAATTACCCTCAGTCATAAGTTTTGAACATCTAGGTCCCAGGCATCTGCACATTATAATTAAGAAAAGCAGAAAATTCCCGTTTTTTCACTATGAGGCACAAAAGAGCACTATCGAAGTATACCGACATCTAAAACTAGATCTCTCATAATAATTTATTATTTTGTTTTTTTAAATACATCTTTAGATATTGACAAAATGTGGTGTCAATTTGACCATGGAAAATAAGAATTGATCTTGCTGCCTAGATATAGTTCCGAAATATTTATATATTTCTTAGACATCGAACTTCGAAAGGATGTGGTCCAGAGGAAAACATCACAGTATTGTATTGTGCATATTTGTAATAAAATAATCCTAAAACGGAAAGAAAACAATAAGACATACGATTGAAAGCAAGGTCTAGATTCTAGATCTAGATTAATTGTGAAGCTAAGTCACTGACAAAGATAAACGCTTGTGCCAATGAGAATGTGACCGATTGTACCTACAAATCTAGATATGGGCTCTCGGTCTAAGGCCAGATCTATATCTAGACACCCTATCTGAATTGCAATCAAGTTAGAAATTAGCATGCGCACATTCTGTGACAAAATATCTAAAAAATATATTCTAAGTTTATTCATCCTTTCTTGTTTGGTATTGACTAGCCAAGGCACTTCTACTGGTAAGTCCAAGTCAAAATAATATCTTGCAACGTATGTTCTGTTAGTATTAGAAGAGCAGCGCAAAAAAGTCCAATGCGATCCTCAAATGTGAAGTTTTCACTCTTGTGGGGATCAATTTACAATTTACATAAGTATATTGTACATTGGTGTATACGGATGATTAAACAGAGATGTTGTAGGAAAGCAGCAGAGCAGTATTTTCACTTTGTTTTCATCTTTAATATTTCGTCACATTTTATCAAGTATATAAAATTTTATCAAGTAAACCTGCCTCTTCATCTCTAAAGCAGCGTGCAGCCTATAACATAATTATTCTCTAAAAATAAACTCACACTATGGCTCCCTAAAATATACGCCTAAAAATTTCTAAAGCACCCTCGAATGATCAAACGTTCCAGAAAATTCGAACAATAATGACTTCTCTTCATACGAGACCTTATAATCTCTCTCTCTCTCTTCTCTCTTATTCACTCTCTCTTTATTTCTTTCCTTCGTTTTCCCTCTCTCCCAATGTCTCTCTCCCTTTTCATATCTGCCCCTCCCTCCCTCCATGCTTCTCTCTTTCCACGCACACACTCTGACACACACACACACACGCAAATGAAGTTGATGTCGTTCTCCTACCGACATCCACCCAAATCGCTCTGGGTAGTAAGTTCAGCGTTGCTATAAATCTAAGAACCACGGACTACTTACTCTAAAAAAACACAGCAACCACCCCCCCCCCCAAAAAAAAAAAAACAAAAACAAACAACCAACTAAAACCACACCTTATATCCAGAGTTTAAGTTCATAGAACAGTTGCACTATTAGTATTGTATGGCTACAACTCCATTTTTAGCCTGTCAATCCAAGATGTTATCATTGTGCCACCACTTTATAATTGTGCGTTCCATATCCTCCGTTAAGCCTTATTAAAGAGCAGTGAAAGATTCTTACAATCAGTTGATTTAGGATACCGAGAACACATAATGTGCTGTTTCAAGGATAGAACTCTCTCGTAGTGTAACATATCATGGTTTGACAATTAAACGTGTTTTCACTTCACACCGCAAGAGTGAGGATACCAGGACTTTTGTCTCAGCTAGTCACAGTATACTGACTCCGACCCAACTACATGTGTAGTGGGCTACAAAATCCGAGTGGTCGTAGGATCAAACCAGGTACTTCCCGATTCTGGGCCAAACGTTGTACCATTTGTGCCAGTGCGCCTCCTACAAACAGGTAGGTAATGAGTTCCTGGGATGCTAGGCCTACTCTCTATGAAAATGTGTCCCCCCAGGTCAACGCCACCACGTAAACTTAGCATTGGGCTTTCGGGACAACGCGGGAGCGGTAAACATCGAGTTCAGCTAGAGTTTAAAATAATTATGTGCACGCTTGGTTTTGCTGACTTTTGTTCCTGCAAGCAAAATGCTCTAATGACAATGGAAAGAGCGGTGTGAAAACTACGCGCAGAGAGAGGCAGGTTTGTGTTTAACGCGCTTCGGGATCACGTGACACCAACACATAGTCTTGGTTAACTTCTCTTGTAATTGCCATTGGGCCAGTGCGCCTCCTACAAACGGGTGAGTTCGTGGGATGTCATCTCTGCACTGCAATAACTAGGCGTACTTTCTATGACCCCCCCCCCCCCCCCCTCTCCAGGTGGACGCTCAAACTGCTCATCGGGAGCCTGGTTCGGCCCGAACTGCCAGTTCCAGTGCCGGTGTGAGCAGTCGAGCCCCGGCTGCGACAGGGAGACAGGCCAATGTCCACACGCCTGCCTCTCTGGATGGTTTGGCCCCGCCTGTCAATACCGTGAGAAAATCATAGCAAACATTCCTTGAGTTACTCTCTCCTTTTGAGTGTACAGCAGTTCACGCAACAAGTATAAAACCTGTCCCCGCGAAGAGTTGCGTCTTTTTACCCCTGTAATTTTTTGCCAGATCGCAACTTGTAACATTTTATTATTTTTGTAGCTTATTAAAATAAAAGAACAATGACAATGTAGCGACAACCTGATCAAATATGTTCATTTCATTGTTTCATCTAAATAAAGGTTTTGTATAGCGTGAGAACGTATTATGTGTTCATTGATTGGGAATTGTTTTACCTTTTCCATAATTACGAATAGTAAATAATTGTGTTTGGATTAAAAAAAAATAATTTTAAAAATCTGTCTAAATAATAACTCAAAGAGGAGAAAACAAACTAAATAGAAACAAGGACATGACTTTAGATAATTAATGATTTTTGTATAAATTTTTTATCCTTCTAATGGTTGTGGCTATGGCGCTCTATGCATGTATATCCTTTGAGTATATAAAAATATTGTAATGTTTGAAAAGACACTGAAAGGAGATGTAAAACAAATGTAATAATTTATCAAATCCGCGAGTGTCTATCAAATCTTGAATATCCCATTCCCTGAAAGGCGACGAAGTAACGAAAATTAGTGTTGCCGTATGGTGTGGAATTTTTACAACCAACCTAGATCTAGTAGAAGATGTTAAGCTGGCGACATAGCCAAGAAAAATAATATAGTGTTTAAAGTGTACAGCCCTGCAGCATTACTTTTTAGATCCGAAGTAGCCTAGACATTTTTCCTCTTCTCTTTGTGCAATTCAAGCACTGCTCGTGTTAGTTTGCATACCGATTCCTCTGTTTCATGTGCTACTTCTCGAGCCATATACAGTTGTAACTAGCTCTTCATACAGACAGGTAAAGCACAGAAATGAATGGAGTTATTTTCCATCATATAATTTATTTGGTGAAGTTATACTCTCGGACCATCATTGACTTATGGGTTTAAATAATATTATTATTGTGTTTTTGAATGGGCTGAAGAATAACACAATTAATTATGCAAGACAGTTATTTTCACCGCAAATTTACAAGTTAAAACACATGTTATTACATGTATAATTATGAACTTTCAAATTTGCGATTTTCTACTCTATCTCTTAGTAAAGTAACCTCGTCACGCACAAGTAAAAATCAGCTCATTGGATATAAAATTCGATTATAAAGTATAAACCTAACTTTTTTTCAGGTATCGCCAAAGCAAATCTGCCCCCGTGGGCCACTGACGGAAACCCTGCCACCTGCAACACGTACCAAACAAATCTCCCGCCAGTTATCTTAACCACGCCCGCTCCTCTCGGTTGGCTCGTGCTTGGAGGCAAATCCGAAGGTAGTCTCATTGTTTGAATAATTATTTGTTTGGTTCGTTGATTTACCAAAAAAATCCTAAAATTCTCAAAGTTTTACTTTTAGAAAAAAATCACGAAATACAGAACAATGGTAAGAAAATTGTTCTCTGCTGGATTCCCAGCCACGTCGGAATTGAAGGAAATTAAATGGTTAATGAGCTCGCCAAAATCGGGCTCGAACTTGAACCTACTCAGTTGCAAATACCAGAATCCGATGCTAAGCCAATTATACACACGTTTATAAGAGAAAACTGGAAGGCGCGATGGAACAATATGACAACCAACAAATTACACTGTGTTCAACCACATTTAGGTCACTGGGCAGGAATTTCTCAGGCAAGATGACGAGAGCAGGTGGTACTCGATCGAGTCCGACTTGGACATTCTCATCTTACTCACGCCTTTCTATTGAGAGGTGAAGAGCCTCCACTGTGTCAAACCTGCAACTGTCAATTGTCCAAAAGTCACATTCTGGTTGGTTGTCCGGTTTTTTTAACGGGAAAGAAATGTGTACTTTCCAAGCCACTAGAGAGCATGTTTACTTATGTTAGTCCTCAGCGCATACTTAAGTACCTGAAGGACATTGGTGTATATAACAAAATTTAACTGTGATAGTCCTACACATGGATCTTTTAAACTACTGTATATACCCGTCACTTGCAACCAAACTTTTCACGCACATTTGTTATGTTTTTACTACTCAGAGAGATAAAGGAGTCACCGTTGCTACTAGCATAATGAATGAACTGTCTTATGACATCATGGGCACAACATAGACGTTACCGTGCTGACGTGCCGTAAAACAAACTCACTCACTCACTCACTAACCAATATAAGGTCATCAACATACAGAGAAGTTAAATACAGAAGAATACAGAAAACTTTAATAATTCCCATGGAAAATTTAGAATCATCGCTTCATAGACAAATGAAAAAATATTTTTTGTGACATTTATATGTACATGTTCAGATATAGGCTCAATCTTGGGCGAGTCTTGAGACTGGCGTCTGACAATTTTACGCCATTCTACAAAAGACAGAGCGGGGATACCAGGACTACTGTATCAACCGGTATGATACTGACATGGATCCAACCAGCCGTAGGGGACAAATCTAAGCACAATTTTCATAGGTCTCCAGTGCAACAAAATTTAACTGACGAGGCAAAGATATTGGGTTGTTTGAGGTAATCATTTTTAAATCTAAAAGCCTATGAAATATAACCGACTTGATTGTTTGTTATCTGTTAAGAGTAAACATGTATTTTAACACACTGGTATCAAATTTGTATATTGCGCATCTATTTGTCACAGACGATCTGCGACAGATCGACATCAAGTATACAGAGAACAATTCCAGTACAAAAAGGGAATGCCCACCTGTTAAAGCGGTTACCATAGCAACTCACTCTGACTCCTACTACACGCGGGAGATCTTCTGTGGCGTTACCACCACAGTTAATATGGTGTCAATAGAGGGCGCCGGCACTATTACCCTGTGCTCGATCGATATCAGCTATGGTGAGTCCCAAACCCGACACAGAGTAATCCCTTTTTTATTCCTTCATTAAGAAAGGACGTTACTTTTTGAAAAATCACTTCTAATGTTGCCAAAATGGACCCTAACTAGCACCATTTGAGGGGAGCATGGTAGCGCTGTGGTTAGAACGTTGGCTTCAGATGAAGGAGGTCCAAGTTGAAACTATTTTCTGACGGCCTTTCTTGCCTACTGGTATGGCTGATGTCAGTATACTGTGACATGCCACTACCCGGGTATCTGCTCTGTTGTCTGTCCGCCATATAGCCTAGTTGCTGACATTAAACTTTAAAAAAAAACAACCTTTACCTTCCATTTTAGTCGTACAACACAATGGATTTTTTTTTATTATTCTTACATTAAGATAGAACCTCTAATGTTGTCAAAAATGTAAATTTACATATTAACAAAGTACAACAAACCTTTATTATGTTACGTTTTCCGCCCTTCTAATTCAGGTCGAAACGTGGCTGTAAAACAGCATGTCTTCTACATGACTGCCGATGGCGCAGTGAAAGCTAGCGAGGCCACGGCCCCTGGAGGCTATGCCTCCCCAAGCGCAGCGAACCAGCCGCCCGCCGTCAGTAGCGCAGTGGATGGGGTCAGATGGTCCAGCGCCATCAGCCCTTGTATGCCCATCTCTGGAAGGCTCGATCGCACCATACTGTCCCTGGTCCTGGACTCCACTGTGGTGCTCTCCACCGTCTACATTTACTTCGATGGGTCTGGTAGGATGGCAACAACCACAGGGAGGGGCTATTTATTTTGTTAAAGAAAGGGAGAGTTCTCACTCTCTCTCTTTCTCTCTCTCTCCGCCTCTCTCTTCTTTGCCTCTCTATCCCTGTCTATCTGTCTGTCCGTCTGTCTGTCTGCTGTCCGTCTGTCTGTCTGTCTGTCTGTCTGTCTGTCTGTCTGTCTGTCTCTCTCTCTCTCTCTCCCTCTCTCTCTCTCTCTGGATATAACGTTTCCTAGTTAGTTTTTCCCTACAAGTGGCTACCGGGTTCAGTAAACTGTGACCAGCAAGCTGTATCTGGTTTTGGACTCCACTGTGATGCTCTTAAATGTCTTCACTTACTTCAACAGGTATGGATGGGATTATAAAATAAAATCAATGCACTTTTAGTCATCTATAGGTAAACTTGTGTAGGATATACCAAAGAAGGCAGGAACAACTGCATGTGAAATCCATCGCAAAATCAATTAGTCTAATGAGCCATATCACAAAGATGCTGCTTAGGACTTTCTAGATTTGTGTAAGACACAAGATATGACCAGAAACTGCTTAACAACAATACGGAGTGGAAGACAAGTGGACCTCTAATACAGTGTACATGCTCTCAAATCATAGAGAGAGCATTAGAGGTTCAAAAGGAACCATGCTAAACTATACCCAGGACTTTTGACAGACTTCAACACATGGAAATAAGTAAACAAATTAAAAAAAAAAAGAACATGCATCTAGATGGAAAAGAGGTCAGCATAGTTAAAAAAGTACACTGAGAATAAAGAGCGGCAGTTAGAGAGGACAATGAAACTTGCGCCTTTCAAGAAATTAGGGAGGAGTAAGACAAGTATATGTCATATCGCAAGGTCTTTTAACATGTACGAACTAAGAATAGGCGGAAACACAATATTTATATATTGTGTTTCCGCCTATATATATTAATAAAACAAAAGAGATGCTTTTTGATTTTAGACAAAACGAGGCACCTGCTTTAACACCAAAACTAAAGGACGTACAAGTTGAAGTTGTTGACACATACTAATATCTTGGCCTCACCATTGATTGTAAACTTTCTTTAACGCACATAATTATTGAAATACTGATTAAAAAAACTAATCAACCACTGTATTTTTTAAGGAAATTAAAGTCTTTCAATGTCGACTACAATATTATGAAAAACATTTACGTCTCCTGTATCCAAAATTTAATATCTTTTGGAATTACATGTTTTGGCGGAAACCTATCAAAAGCCCACTCTCAAAGAGTAGACAAAATAAGAAAGAAAGCTTCCCAAATTACTGGCTGTGAACTAACCCCTTTCAAAGACATGTATGTTTTACAAGTAATTGATAAAGCTAAATGTATAACATCAGCCATAAACCATCCTCTTCATAGTGAATATGAAACATCACAAAGTAGTAACAGATTAATATAAAAAAGGGACAGAACAAACAGATATAAAAACTCGTTTGTACCAGCATCCATCAGATTGCTGCAAAATAGCTATACTTAGAGGGGGGGTGAACGTTGGTCTTTGGGTCCCATGGTCGGCAGATTTGTCCAATTTCGTGCCCTGTATCCCCACTCTGTTTTGTGTGTGGTGGCACAAAAAATTGTCAGACTTAGGATCCATCCACAGTATAGTCTAATGAGTGCTACGCTGGGCGTTGGACCAACTCAACTCAACGCCACACTTAGATAACTTGTGTGTTTGTATGTAGTGTTATGTGTATTGTATTATATGGGTGAAGAGGTATGTGTCTTTAAATAATTATTATGTATGTTTGGCAGTGTACAATTTCAATAATTTAAAATTGTGAATATAAAACGCTTATTTTATTTAATTATCATCATTATTATTATTATTATTATTATTAATAATAATAATAATAATAATAATAATAATAATAATAATAATAATAATAATAATAATAATAATGATAATAGTAAAAATAATTTTAATATTATATAACCGTTATCTCTTTTCCCCTCCCAGATTGCTGCGCCGGTGCTGACTCCTTCTTGTCTGTGCATGCTCGCGATGAGAAATTCCGGAAAACAGATGTTGCATTACATGCGTCAAAAAATTACCCTGGGAAATACCTGGTTTACTCGGCTCCAACAACGACCATGGTCTACATGCTAACAATTGAAAACCAGAAGGTTACTAAGAACTTGTCCATTTGCGAGATCGAAGTCTATGCTGGTCAGTAATGATTTAACCCTAACCGGCATGTTGTTGAAAATATTTTTCTACAAATTAAAGGTAACAAAGGTACCTAAAGCCGATTATTTGGTACACTACCCTTATCCGTGTTGGAGCTCAAAAACAAAATGTTCGCAAAAGAAAAAAAATAAAATAGAATAAAAAATAAAAGAAAATTATTAACGACTCGGAAACTTAAAAGAAGTCTTTTTTATGCCAATTTATAGCTATATCTAAAAATACAGGAGAATTAATTGTAACAGTTTAAAGCTGAACTTGCACGCCATTTGAGAGCTACGCCATGAAAAAGAGTAAGTTTGGTAATCTCTTCACACACTTAAAAAAAGAATGAAAGAAAGAAAAGAAAAACAAAAAAACCCCAAAAAAATAAAACACACAAAAATCATGCATCTTTAAGTTTCTCATCCCTAAATGATGTTCAATTTAAGTTAATTTCAAAGAGCCATGCTATCTCAATGCAAATTATTTTTGATTTAACACTGTACTAGAACTTGAATGTAATCATTGTGATGCAACCAGAATTATTGACCACTCATTCAATAAACTTTGCAACAGTCAAAATAGCCAACAAATGAAATAGTATTCCAATATATATATAAATATATATAATATTATATAATAAATGTAAAATTAATGCCGTTCAAAACAAACAAACTAAAATGTCACAAAAAGTTTCTCGGTTTTTTGTTTCGGCTCAGAATGCCCCACTGGCATGTACGGTTCGAGGTGTGAGATACCGTGCAACTGTGAGGACAAGGGAGGCTGTTCGCCCACAGGCCAGTGTTTGGGACAGTGTGCTCCCGGTTTTCAAGGCGAGAATTGTACCATGGGTAAGACTCCTCCCGCTGCTACTACTACAGCTACTAATTACTCCTGTTACTGCTAGAACATTACAACAACAACACTACTACTACTACTACTACTACTACTACTACTACTACTACTACTACTACTACTACTACTACTACTACTACTACTACTACTACTACTACTACTACTACTACTACTACTACTACTACTACTACTACTACTACTACTACTACTACTACTACTACTACTACTACTACTACTACTACTTTAATTTCTTTTTATCTTAATCTATAGGTCTCTTTAATGTTGATCCAGAATGCAGTGGACAAAACTATGGTTCGGACTGCTTGCTTTCGTGTAGTCCATTCTGCAAAGATAGGTTATGCAGTCCCACTATTGGTTCTTGTACGAAGGGTTGTGATCCTGGTTTCAAGCCCCCAAGTTGCATGGCATTGGAACGAACAGGTATGTTGAAAAGGGTTAACTTTTACTGATGTGAAGGGAAGAGATGTTTGGTCAATATGAATTAATATTGATAATAATAATAATAATAATAATAATAATAATAATAATAATAATAATAATAAAAGTATTGATGATAATAGGGGGTTGATAGGGTGAAGATAGTAAAGGTGGTCTTTTGTGCATTTCCTTTCATGAGCCAATTCTTTGTCCATAGATCCACTTTAGTTCAGAGCCTTTTGCAGTCTTGTTTTGGTTGTTACTATTTACTCCCCCGTTGCCCAAAGCCCAAGATCATCTTCATAAAGAGTTGCTTTGACTACTCTGGATATGACACTTTGTGCATTGTTGATACATCGTTAGAAAAGCGTTGGGGACAAGACACTTCCTTAAGGGACACTATGTTGAAGTTTTGAGGCAGTGGCTTGTTTCTCTTTGAGACCTTACTCTCGCTGCTCTATCGCCGAGGTAGTGGTTCAGCCATTTGTGCATTTCACCTGTCACTCCACATTTCATAAGCTTGTATGACAAGCCCTTCTTCCAGACTCTATCAAAGACCTTTTCCATATCCACCCATACCACTACTGTGTTTTTCTTTTTTTGTAATCCACCTTCAATACTTTGAGAGATGAGAATGATTTGATTTTCGGTGCTCCTTCCTTTTCTGAATTCTGAATCCTACTTGCTTCTCCATAACTATGTTACTGCTTTTGAGGTACCACGTGAGTCTTTAATCGCCATGGTTTTGATATTTTTACTCAGGCGACTGAGAAGACTAATTGGTCTATAGTTTTCTGCCTTTTCCTTGCTTTTCCCTAGCTTGTGTATGGGTAATTTTGTGGCTACCTTTCAGCCTTTTGGAATTATTCCTGTTTTCCAGCTGTTGTTGTAGAACCCGAGTAGTTTCTTTTTTGGTTTTATCACTGAGGTGTATGATCATTTCATTCGTCACCTGGTCAGATCCTGAGTATTTCTTAAATTTCCGATTTTCAAATGGCGCTATTCAGTTCTATCGGTGTGAAAGGTTTATTTCTAAGACTGTTTTGACCGTGGTGTTTTTATTTCAACTTTAGAGTGTAGGGATGGATTATTGATGTCATTGATGATCGATTCTCGGTCTTTTGGTGTTTGTTTTTTTACCATGTAAAAAAGTTTTTAGCAACTTTAAATGTAGATGTAAATCTAAGCACAACTAGTTCAGAACTAGACAAAGTTAGATGTACTTCTTAGTCTTACTATTCAATTCAGAAAGCTCAGACTTTCAAGGAGGGTGCGGTAGCCCTGGGGTAGAACATCGGCTTCCGACGCAGAATGTCTGTGGTTCGCGCCTGACAAATTCCGCCCCTTACTGGTTGGGTGTAAGTTTAATGTGATCTACTGAGACAGGAATCATGGCATCCCCGTCTTGTTTCTTGTAAAGCAGTACATAAAAATGGAGTCCGTCATTATAGCCACATTATAGCCTACATAGTGCTGACGTTGGACGTTAATCCAACTCAACAACAACAACAACAACAACAACAACATCAACAACAACAGCAACAGCAACCGTCTCTCTACATGGATGTGTGCTTAATTACCAGCATATATAGCAACAACAGACTATCGACCTTACATTACTTTCCACGAAGGCTTATTCACTTAAGAGATACATCAATATTTTTGCAATGGATTGCGAATTGTAATGTTTTGTTTGGGTATTTTTCATAAGCCATAAAAAATGATCCACGGGGTGTTAATTGTTTTTACAGGTCATTGAGTTTCTTAAAGTCACTTAATTGTAAGTTTTGATTTTACAATTAGGCTAACCAAGCATTATTGAGAAACCGTGCAGAGAACTAGTTACAACTTAGAAAAAGTTCTATGGTTTCTGTGCGTGAACTTGCTTCCAAAAATCCTTATTTTTAGCCTTCCATTCATTTAGTTGTCGGATTGTTACGAGTTTTTCCCCTCAATTTTCAACATGCTCAAATGAGAAAAATGGAGAGTGCATAACCTATTATGCCCAGGTAAATCTATGACACTTAGCTAATGGATCGCACATTTTTTTAGAATTTTCCGTCACCCTGCTAAAATGCCTTTGCCATATCACTTTTCAGTTTAGCTCCTTTACAATAAGATGCTATAGATGTAAATGATGAAAACAAATTAAATTATACCCCAGTCTCTCGTCTCTCTCCCTCACTCTCTCACCCCATTACGCTCTATCTCACTCTCCCCTATCTCTCTCGCTATTTCTCTCTCTCTCTCTCCCCCCTCTCTCTCTCTCTCTCTCTCTCTCTCTCTCTCTCTCTCTCTCTCTCTTTCTCCCACAGGAGCAGGGTCTGTTAAAATCATCAAAGAACCTGAAACTAACAGAAACGAAACAAAGGGGCAAAGTGACAAAGAGATTGATGAGCTGAAGGACTACATTATATGGAGTGCTGCGGGAGTCGGCATGCTCTTTCTCCTCCTCATGTCCTGTAACATCTACATGGCCTTTCCTCCCAGCCGCTCAAAGTAAGCTGCTAACTTTTAACGTTTTCCAGGGTCTTAAGAAATCTCACTGCGTGTCTGTCTGTTTCTGTGTCTGTCTTTGTTTTTGTCTCTCTCCTCTACCAGTTTTAAGTCTCTTAGGTCTTAAGAAAGTTCCTTTACGGCGTGCAGGGACGCATCCACTTTACTTGTTCTGCGCTGTCTCAGCCGGTCACATTATACTGACACTAATTATACAATTTGTCCAATCATGAGACCGAACCCGGTATCGCTCAAATAGAAGCCCAGCGCTGTACAACCTAAGCCAACTAGTACATCCAAGACTGCTCCCAAGCAAAGAGAGTATAGGAGAACAGAGACTTCTGTTTTAGCTCGGATCATTTCACTGACACCAACGCAACTCCTGGGAAACTGTGTGGGCTTATCAGGATTTGAACCTGGGCATGGTTATTAGAAGTTGTGCTTTCTACCAACTGAACTACTTTGCCTCCTGCAACTCGACACGCCCGCCATATTCTACTGAACGAGTAAAGTAAGTAGCAACAGGCGTGCCGGTTAGCTCAGTCGTTAGTTCTCCTGACTGACGAGCAGGCCTGAGGTTCCAATCCCATGGCTACATGCAGTATTCTAGAAACATTAGAATGTAGTAGTAGTCTTCATTTAACATAAGGGTGTTTGTGTTTGGAGTGCATTTTTAAATGAATGACAACTTTGACTTTGTTTTGGCGAGGGGATTTTTTATATTGTTCATTTATCTTGTACCGACCGAAACATTGTCTTGTAGTAGCGAACTGGTCAAACTATATGGCTGATCTTATAAAATTTCTGGTTAACTGATTTCGCAAAGATATTTTTTCTGAAGACTGCACGTGAAACTAGGTGCAATACATTACAGAACGTTTTTGCAGGTTAGGTCTATAAATGGCAAAAACGAAAAAAAAAATTGGACATTAGTTCATTCACAAATACGCAAAACATCCATTGGAACAGAACTGTATGGCTGTCCTATTGTAAATAGCCGTGGTGATTTGTTGTTGTGGATTTTTTTGTTTTCAGGGCTTTCAAATTTAGTTAACAGAGTTAATTACCGTCTGACCGTCGATAAAATTTTCGTGAATTTTACATGAGAAAATAGAAGATGGTAAAGCACATGTAAGTAACAGTATTATCTCATTTACTGGCGATGAAAATTTACCTATGATTGACTTCACAGTTACATGGATGGTTAGGCTGCAACTTCTTCTCTCTGGCATTTTACTTTTTTGGCTGTGGTGTCACCGTCACAAGATAGGGTTAATGCGATCAAAGTGGAGTAAAAGAGGAAAGAGAAAGCATCGCTAAACTTCCATTGTTGTTCCCCTTGCAATATTTAGATCACTTACAATAATAATAAAACATCACTGCCCCACTAGTTGAGTTGGTTTAACGCCCATCATCAACACTATTATAGCCCATGTTGTGCCACTGACTGGAATCATCATTGCCTAGGGCATTTTGTATAGGAGCTCTTTGGTTCGAGCTACAATCTAGTCCCCACGTTTTCAACCTACTAGTGGGGTCGCTGTCAGATATTATGTGACCAATCCCGTCATGACTATACCGGTGTATGTAGGTACTGTCGCCGTATATGACTCTGATGAGTTCTGAGAGACGCCAAATTAAATAGAGCTTGACTTTCTCCGACCAAAAGTTACGATTGGCTGCAAGTTACGGACGCTTTTATTTAGATGTTAGAGCAGGTGCCCAGCACCAGGCGACGAGTTGATTAAAGGGCGATAACAACAGTGCTGGCTTTCCATACATCAACATTTTCATTGTTACTGATAATGTCGGATCTCAGGCCCGCTTGCCACGACCTCGCAGTCCCAAACGAATCAGCTGTGGCTTTTTTGCATTCAGAAAACAGAAACAACAACAACAACAACAACAACAACGAAACAAATAAATAGTGCCTTAGTTCTCTGATCTTTGTACTTTCCGTGCGGACAAGCTTCTCTCACTTTCCAATTCGATCTAACCCATCATCTAAACGTCCTAGAATGACAGGGATAGAATGGAACCATCAATTCCGTACCGATGTTTGAAAGTGGAATGAATAACCAGCGAGCGGTAAGATATTCTAGTCTCTAGAAATTGAAAACTTTATTTGCTGGCACAACTTTCAAGCACACAGACAAAAAAATATATAATTCTCTCCTGCGTCTCCTTTTTCAGCTTGCGTAAAAGAATGTCAGTGATAAGAACGAAAACACATTGCCATCATCCTCTCGTCCATAGCTTTTATAAAACTATAAGTTGTATATCAACCATGCAAATTATCTCAATATAATTTTGTTTCAGATAGATTTAGTTGTTGTTGTTGTTGTTGCAGTAGTAGTAGTAGTAGTAGTAGTAGTAGTAGTAGTAGTAGTAGTAGTAGTAGTAGTAGTAGTAGTAGTAGTAGTAGTAGTAGTAGTAGTAGTAGTAGTAGTAGTAGTAGTAGTAGTAGTAATAGCAGTAGTAGGAGCAGCAACATTAGCTACAGAAACACCAGTATTATAATACTTAATTACACTCTTTGACACGATTTCTTCCTGGCTTCGTCATTCTAGCTATGATTGGACGCCGTTGTAGATTACCCTATTTATTGTTTTCGTTTTCGTTATGTGTCCCGGTGTCGCAAAGCCAGAGTTGAGTTTTTCCTGTTATCATTGACAGAATGTGGGAAAATATGAGATAAAAATATATTTCAGCACAAGCTGGGGATAGAAGCGAATACTTTCCCAATGGTGACCCAACGCTCAACGATTGCTCCAACAGCTACAACTCACATTAAAAACATCCATTCTCATTCACAGAGGTGGGGACTTCAAGTTTATTACATATGACGATGTGAAACGTAGTGAGTTGCGCAAGAAGGCGTCATGGGGATCCAACATATGGTAAGTAGTTCTTGGTAGGAGAAAAGCTATGGCCTAGTTTAACGTTTCATAGGTTCTCAGGGAGGATTGCTATACGGTGATGGGTCACATTAGTGATGTCTGGAAATTTTACGTGTTGCCATAAACAAAATTGTGCGGGCACACTTGAACTCTCGTCTCTGCCAGTCATATTTTTATTGACACAGAGCCAACCATTAGGGGACGGAAACCAACAATTGGGGGCACAGTGGTCCATGGATAGAGCGCAAGCTTTGTTATCAGAAGTCGCGAGTTCAAGCCCAGCTCTAGCCGCCATGTTTTTCTCTACTGATTGGATCGGTGTCAGTAAAATGGGATCGGCCAAATCTCGAATATTCCGCTCTAGGGTTTCGTCGGCGAATAGGATCTTTCTTGAGACTTAATAGATTTTAAACTAGAAGTTAGTTTGTCTTTCTCAGACCAAAGATTACTTAGCAGGCTAAAACTCTTGATAGGTTAGATCTAAGAGGATAGCAGTAACAATGCATCAGCAGGGAAAGCACAACGGACATATCTCTAAGTCAAAGATATATCTGTGTAATTGTTGTTGCTGACATGAAATGTGAGATATGAAAAATACTTCTTTTCTGCATACACCACTACTTAAGGGTTATTTTCAAATTTCAATGAAATGAGTATCAAAACAAACTGGAGGTACGTCAAAGGCGCAGGGGCTGCAGCAGAGTTTTGGTTGTATGTTTATTAAACTTAGGCATCTCATCTAGAGATCAAAGCAATCATAATAATTAAACCTTGTCACGCCCGCACTATAATCATCTTGTGTCCTCTTCTCATCACTACAGCGATGCTGGCGACGACGAGGAGATGCCCCAACTCAGCGCGACTCCCAGTGTTCTGGAAGCCTTCATGAACAACCCAGGCCAGAAAAGAAACGAGACATATTTGTGAGATTCAAAGCTCCGCGCAACCAGGCACTTCGTTTGCGCGATCACGGAGACTTTGGTTCCAGAAAAACCAGCAACAGGGAATGTGCTTTCACCACTTAGAGTGTTGGAACTTAGTTAAAAGACTAAAAAAGGTCTTTTTAAAAAAATTTTATTTGCTCAAAAAGCAGACAAAGGAATATTGCTAAACAGTACAACATATTCTGTTTTTGTTTTTGTTTTTGTGTTTTTTTTCTTTAAAAAGACATGAAACGCGCATCTGGAGGTGGTGCTTTGTTGTTTCTGCTTGTTGAACATGACCCATGTCTTCCAACTATTTGTGAAGACACATTCCCTGCAGTAAAGATATTTGTAATGGCCAAGAGGGAAAATGTTCATACATGTACCTGCAATTCCTCTCTTTAAATTACGCTACCATAAAGGCCGCAAGCCTTTTCTCCACAACGGTAATTATTTATTGAATGCATAATGATTATGCATATGAGAGGTTTCTTTTAGATCAAAGACGAACTGCATGTCTCTTTTTGTGTTGAACGCAAAGTTATTTTCTTCATTGAGAAACAAAGTGTGTCCGTAGCTCAAATTTTTTAGCCAAGCGGAAAGAGTTTTTCCTTAGTTCAAAACAGACCGTATAAACTTGGGCTGACTGTTCAGTTAAGATTAAATCCTTAAATTTTAGTGGATATGATGTGTTCCATGCTGTTAACGATAAGATAAAAAATGTATTACTTCATTAGTCCATTTGAAAAAAGAAATCTGTTTGGTTTCAGTGTGGCTGGGGTGTTTATATAAAGAAAAGTTATAATCTTGGACTATGAGTTGACCTTTAGATCTAGGGAGTGTATACTTGAAATATAGTCATAGAGAAAAGCCTTGTGAGGTCTTCTAAAATAGGACGAACTGCACAGAGAAGGTAATATAGCAGCTATATTTTACATTGTATGAATATTTTTGTAATTTTCTGGGATGGTTGATAATTGTCTATGCAATGCATGGATTTCACTTTCATTTTTACATACACAGCCAAACTGACCATTTTGTAAGAAAATCATGTGTTATTACTCTTCCTTTTTCATTCTATATTTTATAACAACAAATAACACAGTTAATTTATTTGTATAAATTTAGCTCTGATGCAAATGTATAGACGACAAGTCCGCGAATTTATCAATTTAAACAAACTTATACTAAAACGGCATTTGCAATTTGATACAAATCTTACAGGATCGTGGGACATTCATATATATATTCTGTGTCAATATCTTTTCCATTGACTTTCGATGAAAATAGAGAAAATAGTAAAACATACATAACAGTTTATCCTTAAAGTGTAGAAAATTAAATAGAAAGCACTTCCAACAATCTATCTAAAAAACAAACAACAAAAACAACAACAAACAAACAAACAAACAAAACACACACACATTAAAACGTAAGAAATTTGGATTATTAAGTAATGTATATGATTAAGGAAATGTGTGCAAATTGGTATTTTCATATATTTTTCAAAAATTCTAAATAAAAGAATTACACCAATGTATCGGTTTTTTTTTTAAAATAATGCAGAGAGATTTTTTATCTTGCCCCTAGCTTATATAGATTTTCCTTAAATTTTGACTACAAAAGATATCCAAAAATCACTCATTTCATGCTTTGAAACCACACGGTTGCAATCCTCCAGTATCCTGTATTCAAACCTATAACCATAGTAATCACGTTCTTTAATTTTTACCAGAAAATCCACACCGTGCTGTGTACAAAGTTGACATTAATTTGTAAAGTGATAACAGTTTCCAGTTACGGTAATTTACTCTCTTCCCAGCACGTATAATTTCGTTTTTTTATCAGAAACGCCTTTACTACCTAAGCAAGCGCTTAAGTCGCATAACTCTACGACTCTCCCCTTTATTTTAAAAACAAAATACCCCTCCCCCCACCAAACCTTTCTTCCCCACGCCCATGCTTCAATCAGCCACAGGAGGTGGCACTTCTTCAGCGATAGATCCAGCTTTGTGTCAGGTCAGCTGCCTAAATCACAATATCATAACTTTCCTTTTCCCCCTGTAATCTCCTTGCCTCCTCCATTTCTTTCCCTTTTCCTATACCTCTCTTTCCTTCCACGACTGTGCTCTCTCTTTTCTCTCTCTCTCTCTCTCTCTCTCTCTCTCTCTCTCTCTCTCTCTCTCCCTCGCTTTCTCTCTCCCCTCGTATTTGCCTTCTTTCCATAATTTTACACAGAATCGCCCTATTTTCACTTTTCCTGCCAATCCCCCTGATTAACCTTCCCCATGCACGTTCCATAAAATACAGGATAGAACTCACGGTGGTGGGACCCAGAGTCAGAGCGAAAAAAAAAGAAGATAAGTAATGGAATCTGCATCGACGTCCAATCATAGCTCTATCTTAGTCTTGTGTGGGAACAGAAAACCTCACGCCTAAGGGACGTAAGTTTGTCACCCTTATTTGTCGTATGTACCGCAAAACCTGTAATAAGCATTTTCCCTTGGCCTTCTTTAGCTTTCCATCTTATCCTTTCTCAGTGTGTGCTGATCCTCCAAGCTCTCTCCTTGTCCAATGTGCGGACCAAGCTGACATAAGTGGTCACTCCACATCAAACGCACGCCATCGCCAAGTGAAATGGCATAAAACATTGCTTAAATAGTATTTAAAATTCAAATTTTAATTCTTAGAAAAGGTTGACGAGGAAAAAAGAAAAAGGGAGAGTCAGAGAGATAGAGAGAAAGAGAGAGAATGAGAGGAAGAGAGAGATAGACAGAGGGAATGCATGAGAGAGAAAATGAAGAGTTAATGGAAAAAAAACCAAAGGATTAGTCATGCATTCTTTGCTAGAGAGAAGTTTTCTCCCACTTTTAACGTTTCTTAGGTTTCCAAAGAAGATCCTGTATAACGATAGGTGCCCATAACCATGCAATTTTTATATGATGTCGCACAGATACAGTGCGGGGATGCCAAGACTCTCAGCCGGTAACCTTTTACTGACACCGATACAAGTCCCATTGTGATACCGAACCAGACCACAATTTTTGGTTACCCAGCGCTGTGTTAAAGAGTATAGGATTGGGACAAACGTGAACTTTGTAGTTAATTCGTGATTATTCTGTAATTATTCTGTGTCTACCTTCTATTACAATCTATTTTTTTTTAGTTAAGGTTGAATGTTCTAATCTTCTATACACTTGCGTCGATTAAGATGTCCTTCAAATTGCATTTGTTGAATGTTCTAATCTTCTATACACTTGCGTCGATTTAGATGTCCTTCAAATTGCATTTGCCTTTTCTTAATTTTTTTTATTTTTTTTTTATTTGTCAAAGATCTACCTGTTCTAGCCTCATCTAGCACAGTCTTCGTGTAATTTCTTATCCTTCCATGATATATTTTAGTATTCTTCAAGCCTTTTTCCTACGCAGAGGTCAATACTTTAATTAGGCAATATAACCTATATAATAAAGATCATCACGAAGAGACCTAAGGAGATAGATGGATAGAGAAATTGCTTGATAAATAGGGAGAAAGGTAGATACAATAAAATAAATAAAAGTAAAAGAGCTTTAATTTTATCAAGAGGGCCCCTGAATGGTATTCCTGGCACTTGACTTTTGAAATCTCTTTCCCGATGATTTCATTACCACCACCACCACCACCATCTCTCTCTCTCTCTCTCTCTGTCTGTCTGTCTCTCTCTCTCTCTCTGTCTCTCTCTGTCGCCCATCACGTCTTTATTTTAATGCTCGAGTGATCCGAACGCGACTACAGGAAGAGGCAATTAAGGACGCTTTCCTGTCTGCTGGGGAACCTATCGAGAGACATGTCGATTTGGAGCAATGGAGGACCCCCTTTTATTCTCAGGATTCTCCAGTTCGGACGCGGAAAGCTAAGTGGAAAGAGGAAAGGAAGGGGGATGGGTAAAATGGATAAAGAAAAGGGAGGGAAGAAGGGGTGAAGACAGCAGAGAGAGAGAAAGAATGAGAGAAGAAAAAAAGAAATAGGGGAGGGGGATACAGAGCCATGTATATATAGTATACAGAGCGAGAGCGACAGGAGCGAGAGAGTCAGAGAGCGGACGAGATAAATACATAGATATAGAAAGACACACAGAGAAAGAAAGAGAGTGGGGGAGAGACAGGAAGATATATATATAGAGAGATGTATATAGTTAGATTGATAGGATGGCAGAGAAAGATAGAGAGAGAGAGAGAGTAAAAGAGAGTGAGGGAGATATATAGATAAATATGCAGATAGAGAGAGAGGAGTAACTGAGAAGGAGGAATAGAAACAAGATAGCGAGCTAGATATAGAGATAGACCGATCTAAAAAAAAGAAAAATAGATAGGCAGATAGAAATATAGTGACAGTTTACGTGTATATGTAAGAGAGAAACAGAGTGAGAAGTTGAAAGAGAAAAAAGGTATCCATGGATATCAGATCTCATCAACTCGCGATAACGAATACACACAAAATATTCAAACTGACGATACAAAAAAAAACACCAACAACAACCAAGCTGAATATTGAACGTGTGAAATTGTTCACGTTTATTGCTTGTACTGCAGCAACAAAAAGGTTCCAGTTCTATATTATCATTTCTTTGCTTGGCGGTATCTTTGACCACTTCATGAAAAATCGAATTATTACTTACATGAGCATTAAATGTTGTTTAAATATAGGCCTTTAATAAGCTTTTATAACATCGAACTGTCCAGATCTTTATAAAATCTATTACTGTTTAAATATTAGTCAATGCTTAGCTTAAGCTTTTTCTTCAAAACTCTGTTTTTATCAGTGAAAATTTGCTAGGTATCGTTATGAAACATTTTTACAATGTTATAAATAAGGCGTCTACATTGCCGTAATAGTTATGATTAGTTTGTGTTTGTGTGTGTGTGACGCCGGGCATGCTATTGGTTTTTCTCCTGTTTTCCTATCTTAGTACTCTTGATTCTTTTCGCGACAACCGCCTGTAGATAACGAGCGTTTCTTGGAAATGCAAAACTGTGTTTAACTCGGGTGTACGAGGGACGCCCCAAAATTAATGGGAAACATGTCGTAAAATAAAAAGTTTTATCTCAACTTGACTCAAATTTAAAGGCAAAATACACAAATCGCGTAACTTCTTTACCATCATTATACTGTCCGTGACGATCGGCCCATTTATGATATACGATACACTCTGTCTGTGACCACTGCCCCCCCCCCCCCCCTCCCTCAAATATAGCCTTTTTACTTCTTTAACCATACAATCTCTTTCTTTTAACTCCGTATGGGGTTTTCCGTTGTCTTGTTGATAAAAGATTGGTGTATTTTGTGTCAAGTGTAACTATGCCATATCCAAATTAAAAAAAAAAAGTTTATAATTGTGTAACGACATGCTTCGCATTACTTTTTTTACGTCAAACCTCAGAGTGCCTCTAATTCTCAGGGCGAGGAGGCGGCGGGAATTCCGGACAGACTGGTCGCGCTCGCACTAAGCGGCAGAAGTGACGCGTCCTCTTTCTCGTTGGGGCTCGCATCCGCTTCCGGTTCAAGAATGGTTGGTAAAGCAGCGAGGACACCCTCCCTGTCTATCTCCCTCGCCCCTGTCTATGCTTGAAAAAGATCTTGGCCTTGCTTTGCCCACCACAGTGGTCGTCTTTCTCGGAGAGAGTGACCAGTAGCCGGCTACCCCCGACAAGCAGCTGGTCGGCTCGTATCTGGACATCAGCTGGACTTCTTTGTAGAGCCACACCTGTAAGGGGGGCACATAATGTAACGGAAATAGTGATTAGTTCAAACACATCAGGCTTTGCAACCCACATTCCGACAATGATAAACACGTAAAGTTGTCAGACGTTAACTTTGAGATTCCCCCACAATATAGCCTATAAAGGGCTGACGTTGGACGTTAAGCATTCAGCTTAATTTCACTCATTACTATGTCTATTTGATGTGGTCATAGTTATTTCATGTTCATGTTAGATTGAGGAATAGTATGCCAGCCTACCATAATGACGATCTGAAGGAATAGTGTAACAGAC
>RQTK01000061.1:133819-153819 GCA_003991915.1 Elysia chlorotica | reverse complement strand
GGAGATTTTAATACCCAAAATGCATAAATATAATATATTGGGGCAATCCAATAAAACAAATCACCACTACCACTATCTTAATTTACTATTACGATGACTATCCACTAGCACTACCACTGCCACTACTACTACTACTACTACTACTACTACTACTACTACTACTACTACTACTACTACTACTACTACTACTACTACTACTACTACTACTACTACTACTACTACTACTACTACTACTACTACTACTACTACTACTACTACTACTACTACTACTACTACTACTACTACTACTACTACTACTACTACCACCATACCACTACTGCATACCATACCTGTACAAACAGCACCGTGACATCCTGCTCGCCGACCTTACAGGTCTGGTTTAGGAACATTGCCAGGAAGGCGACCAGTACCAGAGTGCGCCTCCCGCCGGCCCGAGGCTTGGACATCACGCGTATGGACTCCATCATCCCGTGGAAACTGATGGCGAGACAGCATGAGTGTGTTTGTTTTTTCAACATCAAGGTCGTAAGTACAACGTCGCAGGAGCTTACTACTCGTCGTAAGTCTTCCAATTTGCAAATTATCCTAAGGCGAGCTGTGATGTCACACATTGTTGTACTTACTGGCCCAAGTATTTTAGTTTGTGTGTTTTTTTACTCCTTGATAGAATACTTAAATGAAAAAAATACATCTGAAATGAATATTAATTTTACCTTTGAATTTGTACACTAGCGCCGCTGTTTTTTTTAAGTGTGTTTTTAGAACTTTGTTTCTGCGATACATCTTACCTAACTTTTAAATATAGTAACTAGTGAACATGTATGACGAGAGGCATAGGGTTGTGTTTGTTTTTCAACATTAGTGGAAAATTAAGTGCGAATCAACAAGGGCTGGGCTGTCAGATGTGCTAAAGAGGACATGTTTCATATACAGCATTTACTTCTAAACTTGTCTCCATTAGACCAAAAAACTAGTTTCTTCATAGTTCTAGACGATTACATTTGAGGGCCACGATGATTTAGAGTGTTTTATAGCACTTTTTTAGTTTTACAAGGACATGTTTTGAACGAACACAATCAGTAAAGTATAAATTTTTCCTTTGCTCGGCAGGGACTCTCAGACAGTGCTCCAAATTTGAACAGAATCTAAGTAACGCTATAGCGTTATTTTACCAGTGATACCAGGAAGAAAATGTATCAGTTGAGTTATGGTCTAGATTACAAAAACACAAGACTAAAAGTGGAAGACAATTTTGAATAGCAAAAATAATAGTGATCTATTTCTCTAAAACATTTGGTATAGTTTGGACATAGTGATAATAAGAGAGTCATTTTTTTCAATCACCCCAAGCTGCATTGCAACAATGTCAAATGTTGGATGTGTGTCTTTAGTCATGTTCAATGGCATACCTCACATTGAGTGTTACTCAACATTCTTGTAAGTCTGATGTTTTAAGCACCTATTTTGGAAGCCTTAGTAAAAGCATTTCGCGATGCTCGAATCGCAAAGTTCTCTTTTCACCATCTCTACTGCGATAGTACTCTGTAGTTTTGAGGTCGCGAATTTCGTCATTGTACAAACTGTATTTGTTTAAGTCGGTCCTGAGCTCTTCCTCCCAGGTATCTTGTCGTGAATGCTTAACTCTGCGCAGTAAACACATATACTTAACTCTATGCAGTACGACGTATATGCTTTACTCTATACAGTGAAACACACGTAGCTTACTTTGATTTTCACAGAAAATGTTGTCTAACTCGCTGACTTTGTCATCTAATAGTATTATAATCATGGAAGTCTTCAAAATAGGATTTCTCACCTAAACAGATTGTGTCTGTTGTAGTCAGTCTCGAAGCCCTCCTCGCTGGGCATCTTGTCGTGTATGCTTTCCTCCATGCAGAGGAACACCGTCAGCACTGAGGCGCCGTGGAACACAGCGACGGTCGCCAGGGTGGTGTGCAGGTTCGCCACGTCCTGGAAGGCGCCGGCCAGTAGAGAGCCTGGGTGAGGTCAGAGGTCAAGGTCAATGTCATGGTATGGGTAGTAAGAGATATGTCACGGGTCAGAGTTTACTGGTGCAGAAATCCATCACCTCGCTACACACATTTTTAAAAAGCTCGAGGAGGCAAGCTTGGATTTAACGAGAGTTTTGTTTTATATTCTTACCCTATTATGATAGGATAAGAGGTGGAACAAAAGTCAAGGTAATGTTAGTGGACGGTATGACATGAGGTAAAGTAAAAGTCCAGGTGGTTATTGGATCATAAATCCCGAGGTCGGTCAGGGGTGAAGAAAAGGTTGTTCGATGATAGGTCATGAGAAAGGTCAAAGATCAGGATATGGTTCGTAGGTTAAAGGTCACGAGGTAGGTAAAAGAGAAGACAAGACAAAGCACATTATCCTGACACCGACCCAGCTTGTTGGTGACAAAATGTGAAAAAAAAAGTGTTGTCCAATTGCGGGATGAAACTGTATACCTCTAAAATATAAACCCAGCGCTTTACTACTTAAGCCATGTCGCCTTCTAACTGTATGTATACTCTCACTCACTCACCAAAGAAAAGACCAAAGAAGTTCATGGCAAGAAGCTTGCCCAGCTTCCTAGTTCTGTCCTCCTGAAATGTCGTGTCTGTGACGTAACTGTTGACCGCCATGGTGATCACGGAGCTTTTACCCATAATGCCCTGGAAGAAAGAGGAACAAAAAGTTCACTGTACACTGTGACTGGTGGTACGAAATAGAGGTCTTGTGGTTATACAACTGATAGCCAAAGCGAAGACGATAGGTAAGGGAATCTGCGCCGGCATCCAATCATAGGCCTTTTCCTAAACTTACGGAGCCAATGATCGATCATGCCTAAGGAGCGTGATTATGTCACCCGCCATCATCCTAGTGGTCGCAAAGTTTGTATTATTCTAAAAAAAAAATGCTAAAAAAAGGATAAGTACGCAGTATGTGCTGGTTTGAGGTAAAATAATAGGATATAAGGTTTTACATAAAAAGTTACACTAGAGTTGAAGGTAGTCATCGGTTTTGTTCATTAAGCAGGGCGTCAGAGAGTTATTTTGCAGTTTTTCCCGTTTGCGCACTTCATGTTCTGTTTTAATGACTAGAACTGTCGCGCTGTTTGGCTTTGCTCTCTCATCTATGGGCACCATCACAGGATATGAAGTTTTGCAGATGCACAGACACGATATAAAGAACATCCAAAATTGTACACGTTCAAGACAAAACAATATTTCCCTTTCCATGACAACAAGCTTAAAACGCGTTCATGATTTATATTTCCCAAGTCCATATTAAAACTATTAGAGCAAGACACATTGTAACATAGTGGGTCTATTCTTAAAATTACCATATTGTAAAAAAATGTATTCATACTTGCAAAAGAGCTCCACCCATGATGATTAGCAAGGTATGTTTCGTCACAACCAAGCCCATTAAATATAACAGCACGGCCAGAATGCTGCCTAAACTAGGAAGCATCATAGGTAGCTTTCTGCCGGTACGGTCACTCCAAGCACCACAAAACAGTCCCAGAAACACTGCTGGCACATTGATCAGGATGCGGTAGATCATCAAGTATGTCGCTGATCTGATAAACATTTATTTGTAAAAAATATAAACATAAAGAAAATGATAGCAATTAATACAATTACATTTCTTCAATACTTTTATATGTTTAAATCGATCCCTTTCAAACCTTATGGTTATTAGAACTATTTTTTATAATTTTGATTATTTTCCCCCATGAAAGCTTGGGTAAGTATAAGGAGTGAATAATCTAGAGCCTTGATAGGTAAGGGAACCGGATTATATGACATACATCTTATAATCACGGCTAATTGTCAGAGGTTAGTCTTGGGGCATGTCCACAATATAGCTTATAAAGTGATTACGTTGGACGGTAAGCAATAAAAAAAAGAAATAAACTCGTCCATGATTACAAAATTACGCTTGTGGTGAACAAAGAAGTGGAAATTTTAGGAGACAAGTCGGCCGGTGGTGTAAAGAGCTGGGTCGATACTTTCTAATAACATTTGAAGTCACCGAAATACACGAACGTTTTGCAAATAGAGTCAAAGTGAGCAATACAATTTAACTACAGAGTATATGGCGCAAATAAAGCATTTGACATTCTTGGGCTAGTAGACTAGAAGGCTGAAGAAGAAATATTCTGTGGGAATCAGAATGTCCGACTTGTGATGATAGTTAAAGTTAAATGGATCACTGTTACTCTTTTGATACAATAATGCACTTTGTAAAATTCGGTGACTTGGCCTGGGTTGGGGGTCTAACACGTGTGAACTGTATGGCATAGCGCCTGGATACAGGCCTAGGGAAACTGTCTCCAATAGAGCAAAAGAGAGAGAGAGAGAGAGAGAGAGAGAGAGAGAGAGAGATAGAGATAGAGAGAGAGTTGTTAGGAGATAAAAAAAAGAATAGATGGAGAAAGTGGAAATAGGAGAAGGTAAACACACGAAAATCATGAAGATGGAGGAGGGCAAAGGAGCGGATGGGAGTGGGAAGATAAGAGGAGGAGCTGCAGCAGCTAAGATATACGACGAAGAATGAGATGGGGAAAAAAATAAAAAAATCTAAAAGTGTAAGTGAAGGAACAAGAGCAGAAGGGAGTGAAGAATAAAGAAACAGAAAGGCTCTTCGTTTTCGAAATGCAAAACTTTTTGACCCTGTTGATATCCAAGCTTAGCCTTGTTCTAGACGAGAGAACGCAAACATTACGTAACGATGAACCAGCTATAAATAGTCTTGAAATAGGGGAGTTCTTCCCAAAAAGTCATATCAAATAGACAGGATGATATTACTGCAAAGAACGCACGCTGAGACGAGAAGATCAAGACGCGATGAATAAACATTGTCTCATTTGAATAACAAGTCTTGGGCAGCAAGGGAATTTCCGATGCTGACCAAGAGAATAAGATTGCGCGGTGGCGACTCGGGCTGAGTTTCATGGTAAAACTATAGGCCGACTAGGGAGCCATCGCTGTGTTGATACATTGTGAAATAATTGCTTCTGTTGGGTTTGTTTACATAAACTTTGACATCGCATACACATCACGATCCTTGTCGTGATTTCGCACGCATGTTGCATAAATTAATTTGCTCAAAGGCTATTCAGTATAATAAATGAGTCGATCTGTATGTGGGATGTATTGTGTGTCTGATTGCTGATAGCGTCATTGTTTGTCTTATTTGGTATAAACTTTTTGAGCTCACATGGCATCGATCTTACTTGTTTCACCAGAGGTAAATTTGGGATTGTATTACAACATAGCCGTTACCGTGCTGACGTGCCGTAAAACAAACTCACTCACCCTTTCTATTATGTCAAGATGCTCTTTGTATAGCTGTTGTATAGCTGTTATTTCCATGATTTCATGTATAGCAGTTCTCCCTCGATCTCTTTCTTTCTCCCACCCCCCCTCTCTCTCTCTCTCTCTCGCTCTCTCTCTCTCTGTCTCTTCGTTTGACGCCGACCAGGTTGCCTAGGGGGATCATATTCGGTGACGGGTCACAAGACTTACGTCTCGTAATTTTTAAGTGCTGCTTAAGAGAGTGCACAGAGACAGAGCAGGGATACCAGAACCTCTGTCCCTGCTGGTCACACTGACACTGATCCAACCATTGGGGATTAAGGTGCCATGACTTGTGGGACACAATCCAAGGTGTATGATTTGAAGCCGCGAAGTAAAGAACCAAGCGCTTTCACTCGACAATTAAACCTACCATGATCGTGTGGTCTGTCGAGACTTGTTTGTTTGGTTGGTTGTTGATAAGCGTTCAAAGTCAGCACTAATTACGATTTGTTGTGGACGGGCCCCATGACTAACATCTGACAATTTTTTATGTGCCAATATATCATTACTGCTGCCTCAGCCATTATAGTTATGCTGACACCGACCCAACCGGTAGGAGACGAATGGTTTTTTCGAGATAGACGGACGCTAACAACATAAGTTTTAAAGAATTAACTAACTGAAGCTGACCTTTCCTGAACCTCGTTCTCTAGGTCTGGCAGTTCTTTCAGATAAAAGCACGGTTCTATGGTTGCCATGGTGATATTGTCCACAACCTTCTGTCTGGACGCCCATTGACCGTTGATGACGACAACATCTCTGGTCAGATCTTCGCACACAGCCCTGGGGATGACAGTGTGGTATAAAAAGAAATTTGAAATTTAAAAGAAAAATAACATATTTAACAAAAATCGCGTTTAAAACCAATAAACTACAGATAACAAATAATGAACGTTATAACCAACTGTGTTATCACAATAAACTCTGGAGTTGACAGTAAAGGTGAGAATATAACGAATGTTAAAACCAAAATATTTGTCACACAGTAGGACCGAAAAAAAGCACAATAAAAAACACAAATACTGGACGTTTGAACCAATACAGTAAGGGTAGCAGATATTGAGCGTTAAAATCCTGTTTGTCACCATGCATTTCTGGGTATGGCAGTACACGAATGTTGTATAGGTAACAAAATAACGAATGTTATAACCAAAAATTATATTTGTCGCCCCGTAGGATCAAACCGGGAACCTCAACAAATAATCTCAGCGACCACTCTATTGATTGTAATCGTTTAGGCAGGAGATGGGGCAGGTAAAAGAATAGACCCAAAATTTTTCTAAAATAAAATTTAAATACTTATAATGAGTTTCAGTCTTTAAAACATGTATGTATTCCTGTTTCAGCATAATTATCCATTTTGACCATTGGTCAGTGTTCTGTCTTACCGGATGATGTAGGGTCTGACTGCCGCGTCCAGCATCGCCTCCCCTGTCTTGTACAGGAAGAAGACGATCTCGGCGAGGCATCCTCCCAGCACACAGTACTGGCCAAGCATCCTGATTGGCTGAGGCACGGTACGTTATGTCATCTGTCACAATTGGTGAGCTTGAGTCTTCAGGACGTTTTGTTTTTAAGAGTGAAATTTAGGCATACATCGGTGCGCTACTTCCCATTCTCATTTCTTTTTTTAGTTTTGTCTCTTTACTGTTAATATGTTTCAATTGAATCCAGTCTTTTTAACTTTTACTCTGAGATATGTTTCTATTGTGGCGAAATTGATATCTCTTTATCTTGACTTTGAATGTTTGGGTTGTGTCTAAATTTTACCTCCTCAATATGAAAATATTTCTATCGTGTTGAAACCTTCAAACAGACAGGTGATAAGTACTATATAGGTTGTATCCTTTGTTCAGTATGTAAAGTGTTTCCCTCCTTTGTACAACCTGTTAAATTTGTCTACATACTTCATTGAGAATACGATGACATTTGGACTACTACCTTGTTGACTTGCTTGATGTCTTATCAGCAAGTATCTTTGTTTGCATCCAGGGCTTTTCACTTCATAGCCTTGATGACAATGTGTACTTACGGTCCTTGGTGTTTTATTAAATAATAAAATGTCTAATATTCTGTCGAAATGGCACGATCTCTCCTATCAGATTAATTCTACTTGGGGTCTGTCATTCCTCTTGGTCTGGAGGGAAGAGATAACGTAGAGCAAGATATTATAATTTCACAGTTCTAGAAACACAATCAACCGAAATTTTTTTGAAATTCCCAAAAGCTGAACCTACTCGGATATTGCTTATATGCTTCAATGTAGAACACCCCCCCCCCACAAAAAAAACACACAAAATAAAAACAAAACAAAACACACGCACCCATACGAAAACAGAATCTTAATTAATAATAAAAACAAACAAAAAAGGCAAATATAAAAATAAAAAAATCGAACACAAAAGAAAAAAAAAGAAAGAAAAAGACACCAGCAAAACAGACCTTCCCAATAATAATAAACAAAAGCAACAATAACAACAACAACAACAACAACAACAACAACAACAACAACAACAACAACAGCAGCAGCAGCAACAACACATCTAACAGTGAACACGAACAAACACAGGAAAAAAGGATGCCAACCTAATTCTCATAAGGAACGTCAACATTAAGCACTTAAAACGAGTTCAAATATCTTTATGTAAATGTATACAAGCTTACTTTCCGCTATACAAAACGTCCAAACTAAAGCATATTATACAAGTCAAATAAGCTTCGAGCAAAGACGGAAGTGGGCAGTTTAACCTGAAGGTGTGGTAAACACAAGACTATAAAAGACCATGAGAAAAGCACATATCGTTTGACTTATAGAAGTGAGATCGGCGACTACATATTTTTTTGAAGTACAAATGCTTTTATTGGTCTCGTTATTAGCATGTTAATAGCAGAGGTCGTTCAGTTTGCGTAATACAGTCAGAGGTATTACAGTCGCCTGACGACAGCGGAGCGTAGGTCGGAACTGTAAAGTCCTGACAGATATTGCATTTAAACTTTATATATATAGTTTTTTGCTTAAACATAGTGCGCACTATGTTTAGGCGAAACATTTATTAATTTCAACCAAAAACCCAGCCTAAATAAGGGGAAAGAAATCTTGTCTACGTGCATGCACAAAAGGAAGCATCTATTAATCAACACGAAAAAGTACGAAGGAAACGAAAGACGAGGGACCCACGACAGTTTTCTGAAGAGAGGGGCGCAGTGACGTCCTTCGAAACATTGGGTTAAAAACTTTAATATTTGTAAATATCATTTATTTGTGTTACAAACACACACACACACACACACACACACACACAGATAGTGAGCACACGCTGATTTGTTTGTACTGGAGAACACAGAGACAAACATGTCTTTACTTATTCAAATACTCAATGTAGGTTATGTGTGTCATTAAATAACCTAACGGCAGCGGGAAGAAAACTCCTCTTATATCTAGATCGCTGAGTGTTAATAGGAGCCTCAATCAGTTCTTACCGCAAATCACCAAGCCCAAGAGAAAGAGCAGCTTGCTCATGTCGGCCGCCATAAAGGTGATTTATCCGCTTGGGAGCTCACCTGTTCATGCAATGCAAACTCCTTGCTGAGAAAAGGCTTATGTACCGCACATATCGAAAGAGTGTGTGTGTGTGTGAGAGAGAGAGAGAGAGAGAGAGAGAGAGAGAGACAGGCGTTGAGTATTGTAATAAACTAAAAGAGCAAAAGCCACAACACCCCCCCCCCCAAAAAAAAAAAAAAAAATAAATAAATAAATAAATAAATAAATAAAAAATAAAAAATAAATAAAAAATAAAATAAAATAAAAGAATATTTATTGAGTGTGTATCTACCCTGATTCACCTTTAACATTAATGAAATAAAGAACGAGATAAAGCAGTGAATCTCATCTGCCAATAAACAAACCAAACCAGGTCCAGGTACATAGACGTGCATGGTCTGCGTACTTGGGCATCAGGTGTTAACGCAAAGTTATCTAAAACCTACTCTCTCTATCTCTCCCGCTTCCTTTATTTCTATGTCTCATTCTATTTACAGATAAGCTCAAAGTCAACTTGAGCGATAAAAGTAAACTATTATTTGGGCTAGTTTAATGTAATAGGCTATAATATTTTTTTACAAATAGATCACTGTTAATCTTGCGCAAAAAAATGTGTTTACTGCAGTCTATTTTGAAGTTATCACCCACTCATCCATCCATTCATCCATCTTCCATCTATCTATCTATCTATCTATCTATTTGTCTGTCTGTCTATCTATCTATCTATCTATCTATCTATCTATCTATCTATCTATCTATGTATCTATGTATCTATCTATGATAGATAGATAGATGGAAGATGGATGAATGGATGGATGAGTGGGTAATAACTGCAAAATAGACTGCAGTAAACACATTTTTGCGCAAGTTTAACAGTGATCTATTTGTAAAAAAATATTATAGCCTATTACATTAAACTAGCCCAAATAATAGTTTACTTTTATCGCTCAAGTTGACTTTGAGCTTATCTGTAAATAGAATGAGACATAGAAATAAAGGAAGCGGGAGAGATAGAGAGAGTAGGTTTTAGATAACTTTGCGTTAACACCTGATGCCCAAGTACGCAGACCATGCACGTCTATGTACCTGGACCTGGTTTGGTTTGTTTATTGGCAGATGAGATTCTCTGCTTTATCTCGTTCTTTATTTCATTAATGTTAAAGGTGAATCAGGGTAGATACACACTCAATAAATATTCTTTTATTTTATTTTATTTTTTATTTAGCGTGTATTGTAAACAACTTTTTGTTTATTTATTTATTTTTTTTTTTTTTTTTTTGGTGGGGGGGGTGTTGTGGCTTTTGCTCTTTTAGTTTATTACAATACTCAACGCCTGTCTCTCTCTCTCTCTCTCTCTCTCTCTCTCTCTCTCTCACACACACACACACACACTCTCTCTTTTTCTCTAACTCTCTTTTTCTTTATTCTCTTTCTCTCCTTAACACGTCATCTTGAACTACCTCCTGTCGCCCATAAAAAACCCAGAAACAAAATAACACCAAAACATGCAAAAGCTTATTAAACAACCACAAGCGAAAAAAACAACAAAACAGCCAGACAAAAGAGGAAGTCAAGGCTTAACCAATCCACAGAAATGCAAAGATAGCAAAATCACCGAAAAAATACAACAAAACAATCAAACAAATAAACAAACAAACAAAATGAGTTAAGGAGAAAAAAGAGAACATAATCCTAAAGATATACAGCACAATTATAGCAAATTAAGCCTTTATAGTTCTTACCATTCCTGAGATAGCTGCGTTTACTCATTAAATCAGCTCTAACTGAATGATGAAGCCTATTCTTTTATAACCCAATCAAAGGTTGAAGTCGTTAACATAACGACTCTGTCCAATCATCAATAAAAGTAATAAAAAAAAAACATTAACCACTGCCATCGTCATTCACTTTCCATAAACTTTTATCTGACGCAACTGTTTTTCTGGGCAGTCTCTGATTGAGGATTTCGACGCACTGTTCCGAGCTGCCAAACTTTCCTAAAAAATCATATTTGTGATTGTTTTCTTTCACTTTTTTGGTATCTAGATCCTACAGATTGATGACTATATGAGTTGGCAGCCTTGGCTATGGAACTGGTCCTTTGGAACTGGCTCACGTCAATATCGACAAGCGGCTGGATTGATTAGCACTCAGACCGGGCGAGTGCCGCTCTCTAACAGCTAATAGCTTTCCAAAACCGTTTTTCACTAATTCATAAAAAGGACATTAGGCCAGCAGTACATATGAGGACACAATACAAGCATAACAAGCGGCGGAAAACACGACATTTCCCTCATAAGTGTTCTGCGCTTTTGAAGGCTGCGCGTATATGGATAGTAATCAATTGTAGCGCTATCTGAAATACCTATTTGTAGTAAAGATAAACCAGTGCCAAAAAAATTGCGCTTAAACGGATTGCAGGGCCCGACTGCATTTGAAAATCGTCTTGGTAATAAATCATAGTAGGAGAGCGCGACTATTTCGTTTTCATATACTTTACATACATTTTCAAAATCAAAATTATCTGTTTTGTATTTTTAGAAGGCACGTCAATTTTGTATTGCCAAAGTCAAGAAAAAAGTATGGAAAACAGAACTTTAAAATTAGAACATTAGATGGACGTGATAATCGCCATGGTTTTGTGATTTGGCTACGATATGCGAGAAGCGTATCAAACTTGTGGATTGTGTTCAGGAACGAGTGATACAGCGTTATTGTGTATATTTGAAATTATTTGTTAACATCAAAACTTTAAAAGTATCTTATGTAAAAGAAATACTAGTTTTAAAAAGGCAAAGTAACAGACAGGGATAGAAATTAGCAATTAAAAAAACAATTTTTTGAAAGTGCTTTATTTTAAGATGGTGGATTTTTATTCTCCTAAAAAAAAAGACCTGGATCTAATTTTAAATTTTGTTTAGTTTAACACTATTCCCTGGGTAGTTCCATCTTTAAGGTTGTCAAGTAAGGAGCGACATTTGCCGTATTCTTATACTTTGGGCCCCATCACCTGGCAAATGGCTCAAGCGTAACTGTTTGTACCGTCTTAAGGCACTCGTAGGTTCGGTGTCAGTATAGTGTGACCGGCTGAGACAGTCATGGTATTCCCTCACTGTCTCTGTGTGGCTGCACGTAAATTTGTCAGACGTTACTTTTGGGTACGTGTTGTTTTAACAAGCTCTTTAGTATTCGTGTTTTGTTTTTGTTTTTTTGTAGAAGAGAAGCTCTTTCCTAGTTTAACGACTCATAGGTTTGCAAGGATGATCTCATACGATGACGGGTCCCAAGACTAACATCTGATCATTTTACGTGCTACCACGCCGGGACAGTGCAAAAATACCAGAACTCTTGTCTCAGCCGGTCCAATTAAACTGACACCGACCTAAGCAGTAGGGGATGAAATCCGAAAAATTAGATTTCTTGATCATGGTATCGAATCAGGAACCTGTTGATTGGGATGCCAGTGGGCTACAGCTTGCGCCACTTTCCCTCTGCCCCTCCATCTCTCTCTCTCTCTCTCTATCTCTCTCTCTCTCTCTCTCTCTCTCTCTCTCTCTCTTTTAGTCTATAACACACATTTTGGACAGGTCTCAAGTCTTACGTCTGACAATTTTTACGTGATGCTACAAAGAAACAGTGCGGAATTCCTGGTCTCCTGTGTCAACCGAACATTTTATACTGGCAACCAAATAAATAAAATGTGCAATGGTAGGTTTCGAACCGTGTACCTTCCGATCGGGAGCCTAACGCTCTACAACTTTATCCGTCACCCCCTCGCCCTTTCCACACCTACCAGTCCTGGATTGGTTAACCCAAATCTCCTATATACAGATTGTCTTGGGTTAACTCGTTAACTCGGTGAGGCAACTGGCCAGCTTTGATAGATCGAAAATATCCACATATCACAAGTAGCAGATTGGCAATCAGTCACAATCGCATCAAGCTTTCTTGTCTGGTACTGCACTGGGGAATTCCATGTATGGGTTCTTGGCTGGACTTATGTGGGCGAAAAGGAGGAAAACTACAATACAAGCTCGTGACAAGTAAAGTGTAGGTGTAGACCTAGTGACCCCCATATACTTTAGTCTGTTTCGGTGATAACTGCAATTGGTCTACCTTTGGATTTTTCTTAGATGATGTTGACTAGAAGAACATTATTGTACAAATGGGCTTTGGGTCGAAAGATTGATAAATATAATCATATCACAGGTTGGAATGTTTTATAGTAGATAACATTAGCTCAAAAGCTCCACCCAAATTCAGGAGAGACAAAGCCAATCAGAAAATGTAGTAGAAACTGAAAGATTTGGCAGATCACCCTCACCCCCCCCCCCCCCTTAAACAAATCACTAACAATGCTTGAAAAACACCAGGACTCAAATCTAGACGCCCTTTCTATAAACCAACATTAGGGAAAGTCAACATGACGGAAACACGGAGAGAAGAATGGGCAAACAATAGACCAAAAGGGGAAACCTTATTAAAGATCCATAGGAACCTATTCCAGGCTTTGAAAACCAGAAAAGAAAACACTGGAAAACACAGACTGCGAACCAGATATGGACAAACCAAATCTTATATGAAATTAAACTAAGTGTACGCGATGTAATCGAAGTCCTGAGACAAATGACAATATAAAATATATAATATCCTTCTATTCCCTTTTACAAAACTTGATGGAGGCTATGACACCGTTGGGGCTGCCGATGACAGATTAACAGCTTGGGATGACATGGTAAATGTGGAGGTGTAGCCATGCAAAACTACTAGAACTACTATGGTAGAGAAAGTCTATATGAGTGTAGTGGTTGATTTAGATTAACGTTAAACGTCGGCCCTATATATAGACTATTTTGTGAACGGGTCCCAAGACTGATGTCTGACAATGATGTGCTTCCACACACAAGACAGGGCGGGGATGCCATAACTCTTGTCTCATCTGGTCACGTTAAACTGACACCGACCAAATCAGTAGGGGGCGAAATCGTCTTTATAAGAGGTATTAATATACAATGACTATGAATGTTGTATAACCTTTCATGACTGACTGGTTGCCATAATATAGGAAAAAAGCGGTTGGTTAAGTTTTGTTTGTTGATTTCATAACGCTTGTCATCAACAACTAGGGCCTTACTGTACTGTATAATTGGACAGATCTCCGGACTAACTTCTCATGGTTTTACGTGATGCCACACAAACACATAATTAATGTATCAACAATACCCAGACTCCTGTTTTGACCAATCATTTCATAGTGACAACGACCTGATCAACAGGGACAAGGCGATTCGATCAAGGATAGAACCAGTGACCTATGCCGTGCGCTCTACTGTTGGGCCACCTCACCTCTATCTCCCTCTGTCTCTCTCTCTCTCTCTCTCTCTCTCTCTCTCTCTCTCTCTCTCAAACACGCGTTATTCCATAATCAAACAGTAGCGAGCCAGACAGCGCTTGCCTAGATTAATTTCTCTCTGCTCATGCTGGAGTCTAGGGCGCTGCAGCTAAGTTAAATCTTACAGGGAAAGCTTTTCCATGTAGCTTCATTGTTAACGACTATATAACCGCGGGGTACGTCATCGCTTTGCTTTGTCCTAATGCATCACAATCGTGACCGCATGAATGAAGGAACGTGTGGTGGTGCTAGAGTTAAAGAGTCTGCCTTCGATGCAGGAGGTCCGGGGTTTCTACCCCGCTCAAGTCACTGCATCTTCCCCTACTGGTTGGGTCGGTGTCAGTATAACGTGACCGGTCAAATCCCTTAACAACACCGCACTGGTGTCCCTTTACAGCATACTAGGATATTTCTTCAATACCTACTCTAATATCTTGTTGTTGTTGATATTCCTTAGTGTACAATGTCAGCACAATATAGGCTATATACCCATTAAACGATAAACTAGGAGCAAGATTCGTTTTCTCCGACAATATTAAACTTGCATGGATTGATTAGTAGGCCTTTAAGGCAATTGTTCTGAGATATAAAAAAAAACTGCAGGGGTTGACTACATTCATCAAGTTGGTTGTGACCCTGACTTGCTTTTCCCCCCTTCAAATTACTTGTAAGGCAAATATCATTGTGTGAGTTTCCCCCTTCAAATTACTTGTATGGCAAATATCATTGTGTGAGTTTCCCCCTTCAAATTACTTGTATGGCAAATAATTATCATTGTGTGAGTTTCCCCCTTCAAATTACTTGTATGGCAAATATCATTGTGTGAGTTTCCCCCTTCAAATTACTTGTATGGCAAATATCATTGTGTGAGTTTCCCCCTTCAAATTACTTGCATGGCAAATATCATTGTGTGAGACAATCAATTTTTTACACATCAAAAGCTATATTATTAGTTATATTTCGGCATTAGAACTAGATAATGAAAGAAATTTCGTATACATGTTCTTACCCCCTCTTAAACGTCTATTTTTTTTTAAAGTAAACACTCAAATATTGAACGAAGTGTCCTTTTTGTAAATAAGCTCAGAACCAAGGCACAAAGATGTGTACATGTATTAGTTTTGTTTATCTCTTGGAACAGACTTATGCGTGTAACGGAAAAATTGGTTTCGTAAAAATCCAGCGTCAGCATTTAAGCTATTATGTATGGTAGACGAATCTCATTATTTAAAAAATACATTAATTAAAACCTTGTTTATTACTAAAAGTTATTAAATATCAAAATATTCAGAATTTGGATGAAAGGACTGAGAGAGATAAATCGAACGTGATGTTGCTGTCATTGTTTTACAAGTTACCCTTTTCGTGGACATTGCAAATTCATAATTTTTTTAGCTTGTCATGTTTGTATAGAGTTAGAAGCATAACTAGCTAATAAACATTAGCACGTTGCCTGTGATTTGTCGAAATCAATAAATCTTTCAGATAAGCTGCTTTCCTCAAATCCTGATGGACATGGAGCTATGATTATTACGACAGAGTATTTTCTAAAGTCTTCTTGCTAAATGGTTTAGTTTGTTGGTTTCGTAATTTCCATCCTCCGCAACATGGCTATATGGGGAATGGGTCCTAAGTTTAACAAGTGACAAATTTTCGTACTGTTACACAGAGACAAAAAAGGAATAGCAGAATTTATGTCTAAGCTAGTCACATTATAAACTGACACCGACCAACCAATAGGAAACAAGGCAGCTCGCTCAGGAAACGAACTGGAGACACCCAAATACAAGTCGTACGCTCTACCTTTGAGCTACATTGCCTCCGTCTTGTTCCTAGCTGTAGAGTGAATTTTTCGTGTTTAGCTTAAAATCTTCAGTGTAGAAGTTGTTGACTAATTTTTTCCCAGGTAAATGATAATAGTAAGTTTATACATTTTTTATACGAGGTACTAGTATTCTTCTTGGCAAAGTATAGATCTCCACCGCATCATTCATTTACCAAAAAAAAAAAAAAAAGCTTCAGTTACAATGTTTAGGCCTCGATTGATCAAGGAATCTAAAAAGGTAAATAAATACCAACGAAATAATCTAGTGGATTGAAAAACAACAACAACAAAATAAACAAAACCACATACACACACAGAAAAAAGCAACAACGAAATCACATTATACAATCTAGTCGTAGTACACATTTCAACCTAAACGTTTTGGACCACGTCATAATGCAATGTACAAAGCAATGTAATTAATGGGATGTTTTATTCTAACTAGAAAAAGTTTCGTGATTTTTTAGATTAATATCATTGGCTTACTAATTAGATCAAGTGGAAGCAAACTGGTGACAGCTAGATATCTCTTGTAAAAGGCAATGATCGACCTCTCAACAAACAGGCGCATTTTAAAAGAGGTATGCAAGTCTTCATTTTTCGAAATGATCTGAAAAGAAGTACCGATGCTTCCAAAGTATCTAGGTTCTGCAATGAAGGCGTTATTTTACATTATGTTTCAAGGGAGTTCAGCTGCTTTTCGAAGATTGATAGAATGTCTACGATACATAGTAATCAATGCCAAAAACACCGGCTTACAATGATCTTCGGAAATTGATTTTGTGTCGACTAATACATCTCTAAGCTGAGCTTAACGTGATTCTTTGTGACGCCTCGTTTCTCATCAACGTGACAATTTCGTAGAAATAGATTCAAGCTTACGTTAGCCAAGGCGTCATCCTTAAATATAGAAAAATAATACTGTATGATCCCCTGGACAAGCCCCAGAGTGCGTGAGAAAACCAATAAACCAGCGCCGGACATCCATCACCTGTGCAGCCAATTCTGGGCATTTTCTGCACTGAAAACTGAAAAGTATACTCTTTTCTATAAAGGAGTTTACGACTTATTCCAATAAATTACCAAGCTGCCAACTACACCAATGATCAAAGTGTACCATTTAGTCAAATAAGTTTTAGAAAATGTGTACATATACGTGAGATTAGCAGTTTTGAATGGGACAATGAAGAGCCATGAAACCAACGGCAGTATCATTCTGTTGTCACAAAACACAATTGAAAGCAATCCAAAACAAATATCAAAATCATTGGTGCTTTTGAGTGTTCCAAAATTCTCAAGATATGATTAGATAGCACAAGTCATGTTATTACTGTGAAACAACCGACGGCAGATTCAATACCACCACTGTTTTTATTGATGTTCCAAAATACTTAAGATATGATTAGATAGCACAAGTCATGTTATTACTGTGAAACTACCGACCGCAGATTTAATACCACCACTGCTTTTATTAATTGCAACACACTCAGAGTTTGTCCTCAGTCAAAGATATATATAAAAAAGGAGATTCAATGAAGGATGACGTTGATGACAATGGGCGTTGATAAATATAGATATCACAATAGTCATGTTTAAAGTTGTCTGAAAACAGTAATAATTATAAATAAATTTACAAACTCCCAGTATTAAAAAAAAATTAATTATTAGAATGATGATGATGATGCCCTGCGTCAAGGTTATTTTATCTAATATCATTAAGGTCAGATCTAATTCTGGACCGTTTACACCCTCAGCCCTTTTTTTTCTTCTTTTTTTTCTTTAAATATCTTTCAGGATCTCATACCGAGAAATCCATCTTTGAGTCGGGTACAGCATTAATAACATGTACCTAGAAAAGTCTAAAACTGGTGGACAACTGGTGAACCCCTCTCCCAGGCTCTCCAACACACACCTTAAAGGCATACATCTATGTCCGTTAAATCCCCTGTACTTGTTGAACTGCATTGTATATGAGATGAATCCATTGGTGTTTAATGGAAATGCTCAAGGCAACATTCCTTGTTGGGTGAATAACGTTTTTCTGTTCTTATCTTATCATATCTAATCTTATCTTAACTCATTTGTCAACCACATTCATTAGATTATATACAAAGGTGACCGATTCTCATTGGTACCATCGATTTATTATAGTAGACTCAATTAAGCAAATTGACAAATAAGTTCCACCATTAATTTCACTAGAGGACTAGACGAGACAACAACCGCCTCATTCTCCCCCTAACAATACCGCCCCAGAGTTCCATTCAATATGAAAAGTTTCTGAAGCTTTCGGCAAACGCAATTTCTAAGGGCCAATTTCTTGCGTTACTTTATCAACAATCCCAAGCGGTCAACAGATCTATTAATTTGTGATGCCCATCATCATCTCAGATCAAAGTGATGTTCATCAAGGTTAAATATAGAAAGCGAAAATAATTGTTATTAATTCCACGGAGTGCAAGGAGTGCACGGATAGAAATATTCTCTCTCTCCTCTCTCTCTCTCTCTCTCTATCTCTCTCTCCCTCTCCCTCTCTCCATCTCTCTCTCTCTCTCTCTCTCTCTCTCTCCCCCCTCTCTCTCTCTTTCTTAGCCGGCCACATCACACTGACACCGAACCAATTAACAAAAGGAAAGGCAATCAGATAGAGGATCGACCCGGAGACCTCCTGAATGTAAATCGCGCGTTCTAACGAGGATAAGTTTCGATATTCATTACCTTTAGTTCTTTTTCTGGCTTGCCACAATTCCAAAAATAGAAAGTCAAGTCATCGAATTAATGAAATTAAAAACTTTTTCTCCAAACAAGGGTAACAGGTAACAAGTTTTTTTTAATATTGTAATTTATTATTATTAATACTATTACTATTCTTTTTTGTTATTTTAATGATAAATTACAAAATTTCATAAAGCACAAGAATTAATAAAACGACTTAATTTTTTAACTTCAAAAACCGGAGGAATACTAGAAATGCGGTAGGCGTTGATTTAGCCAATCGTGCGAAAAGCTAAGAAAAAAAAATTAGTTGATTTAAAACTACCTTTTGATTGCGTCAAGGAGGCGTGCGTGGCTTCCTGCAGATAATGCTTTATTATTTTTCACAAGAAAAATCCATATTGCTTTTTGTTGACGAACACGAAAATAAATCCACTCTAGCCTTAACATTAATTTTTTTTATTAACAATGCTACATTTACTGTTGCATCTTTCATTTCTTTGTCTCACAGACTAGACGTAGTATGTACAATGCCACTTTAAATGTAGGCACCAGACTAAGGATATTACTTTTTATATGTACTGTAGAGGATACCCTTAGTCTGGGGTTTATGTTTTGAATACCGTTGTACTTATTACTTAGATCCAGCGCAGCAGCGGAAATACAATCGGCGTAAAACACGTTAGAACAAGCGTCAGGTCGGTATCGTACAGGTGATTTGTATCATAGAAGTTTTTTTGTTGTTTTAATTTTAACTTTTATTTGAAAGCTGTCCTTCTCTGAGAAGGAAACATGAAAGACAAATTAATGCAATTCAAACGTAACGTATATTAGACGTGGTACGGACATTCGCACAATAGTTATTTATGTAGAAATAATTTTATTTATCCAGTAACATTGAAACTTCCATCTATAACCCGGTTTTTTTAATTTGTATTTCACATCCAGCCCCCAAACTATGTGAAATATGCGACACTAGTCCAAGCAAAATTATATGTTGATTGTTAGTAAACACAAAACATGGACAGGTTTATTTATAGTAACGTGTCCCTTTTGTAAAAGACAAGTAATAAAGAATGAAGCCGCGGAGGGGAGAAAGATAAAGAGAAGATAGATAGATAGATAGATAGATAAAGAGAGAGAGAGAGAGAG
>RQTK01000061.1:104416-128246 GCA_003991915.1 Elysia chlorotica | reverse complement strand
AGCTGAATAGATAATGATAGAAATAGATATATGTGCTTCGCCTAACTTTTTATTCTACTGCTTAAAATTTGTTAATCAAAACGTCTGTACAAAAGAAATATAAAACGCTAGTTTCTCAAATTGATACCAATCTACTTGAGCCACCTTTCATTTAATATAATTATGTAGGCTACGTGTGTTTACTTATTTACTAACTGGCGCACCCGTTAAAACTGTGAACATTTTGTTACTGTCCAATGTTTGTAACTGTCAAGATCGGTTAAAATTCGGTCTCTAGTTGTTTTTGTTTTTTTAGTTTTCGCATCCCCTATGTCAAAGAATCAGAGACTGAGGGTGAGATGCGTCTTTCGAGCGGGGTACCCGCAAATGGGAAGCTCGAAGGGAAATAACTCAAATAATTCATTTTTTGGTGTTTTCTCAATGGTAAGTTTTGAAATGGCGTCACCGGTACTGCCAGGTATGCGACGCAGGTAAGGATGTGCGACACCTGTGCTCGGTGTACTGCTCAAAGCACAGCAGTGCGACGACGACAAGTTAGAGCATAGGGCCAGCGAGGGATTTAGGCCACCTTGTGTGTGACAATAGCGGCCGCCGACCACTGTGTTGTTGTTGTTATACTCCAGGAAGTAAGGCACCTGTGAGTGTGACTGACTGCTGGAGAAAAAAGGTTTTGGATGTTTTCATCTATCCACTAAGACCAATAAAATCAGTTGTGTACATGTGTTTATATTCTTAATCGAAACTGCAAGAAAAAAATGTAGATTATATCTAAATATACTTGATGCTGTAGCATTTCAGGTGAAATGTATGCAGATCTTATTAGAGATGTAATCTAGATTTTAGATATCTAATTTTTTAAAAAGATTAAGGAATTGGAAATTTAAGGTTTAAAATCTAATTTACTATTAAATTGAAATAGACCTAGTGCTTAATCTAAGCCCCCCTACATTTTCAAATGAATACAATACTATACCACAACTTGGAGGTTGATTGCAATGTGAGGTAGCCTAAATAAAGAGATGGCATAGTCAGGCTTATAAGATAAGCCTCTATACTGTTTTTAACTATGGATATAATTATAAACGACTTGATCCAAGAAGTTAGAGTTTATTTCATATATTCAGGAACAGAATATTTGTGAAGTAGTGAGTGAATAAGTAACGTCTTTCGTCTGAAAACAACGGTCAGCCCCAGACTGTCAATTTCTTGTCAACAGGGAAAACAAAGTAAACGAATGCAGATTAGGCATGATATGCATAATCCAACAACTGTTCCTGTCCAAATACTGCCATTTGTACACTAATCATAATTATTTATAGAGTCTAAATTTTGCCATACTATTATACGTTATACATATATGTTTCTGTCCAAAATTTTAATCGTAATAATTTGGATAGAAACACTAGGCTGAGTGCATATATGTAATAAATATTAATATGATTGGACAAAAACATCTTATAGTGCGTGATAGAGTCAGCGAAGAACTAGTCTATATGCCTACTCTTGTCAAATTTTTCTCTTCAATTCAATAAACTCAACCAAAACCTATTCTATGGGTCCACTGACATTACGGAAAACTCAACTAATACTAATGATGGCCATACCTCTGTATTTTTTAACCTTACCCAGAGCCCAGAGAGTCCACGAGTCCACTGAAGCCGATTAGGAAAAAAATCTTGAGTTTAACTAACTGTCGCTGACAGTCTAACCGTTCACCATGCCTTCAAAGAAGAATGAGAAACCCGTCACAGCAGGGGGTATGTATCCTAAACTTATTATGTAGGGGTAGTAATGTACAATGGCTTGTAAGCTTGTAACAATTACCTTTGGTTGGGTACATACCCATTTTAAGCAACATTACCTCCGTAGATGTGTTTCTGATTTCTTATGATTTTGTCCGTTAAATGTGACTTTTAACTTTTGCAAAATAGGCCTAATCTTTTAATTACAGAACAAGGGAAATTTACATAAGTAAAAACGAAAATAACAAAAAACAAAACAAAAAAAAAAAACCCCTTACCTAAGTACTTAGCCTTAATTCCCCTAAATTATCACCTTAAATAACATTTTTATTAAAAATAAAGACATAATCTTTAATTAACCCTTAGTATAGACTATTATATGTATAAACATAATGTATATAAAAATTCTGATTTCTCTCTTTTAAAACTTTGCAAAAGCAAGTGTAACCTACTTATTGTTTTCCTGCACTAGAGATTGTCTTGCTAATGTTGACTGTCTTTTCAGAGGCTATGGAGAATCTGCAGGATCTTCTAGCAGAACTTGAAGATATCGGAGCTACACATGACGAACTAGACTTACTTAACGATGTTCTAGGTGCACCAGAATATGTAGCTCTAGGAGAGGTAAGCGTGCATTGTTAGTCTCAAGTGATGTTTTTTTTTTCCTCCTGTTGGTAAACATAGGCCTCATAAGTCAAATAACAGAGAAAGCATAAAAATGGGCCTCTAATGTTTATTGATTGAGGAATAATCAATTTAATAATAGGGGCCTAAACATTATTTCTGCAGCGCACTGCACCAAACATGCTTATGCTCTACAATACACAACAGTTAAGGAGGGGCCCTTGAGTCTGAGAGCTTGTACCGGATGCTCGTAGGTAACCTGATCGGGTCACAAGTTCAAACACCGGGCTGAAGGGGAATTCACTTTTTATCTGCACGCTCGCATTTTACCTAATTTAATAATTTAAAGTGAATTTTTTTTTTGCGACTAAAAATGAATAGAATGAAAGCATTTGATATGGATCAGAACAACTGAGAAGCAAACACACAAACAAAAATGGTACCCTCTAATTATTTAAATATCGGAGATATAGCCCAATCAAACAAGCACCTTAGTTTGACATTATTGATTTTTTTAATACAGAGCGATACATTTTAAAGACACAAAACACATAGAACTGATCAATACTTCAGAACAAAAATCAGTGCATTTTGTAAAGTTAATTTGAATAGTGGTCTCACCTTTCGATCAATACTTCAGAGCAAAAATCAGTGCATTTTGTAAAGTTAATTTGAATAGTGGTCTCACCTTGCGACAATAGAGGTAAGTCATTTGTTTGTAAGTAATGGGCGTTTATAATCCAAGTAATATAATCCGTTCAGGGCTGGATAAGTTTGCTGCAAAAGCACAGCGATGAATGGAAATCTGTCTCTCAGATAAAAAGATAAAATACTTTGAATCATTTCTGTCAGTGTGTGTCAGAAGGCCAAGTGAATTATATGTTAACTGCATATGCTAATTCAGTAATATAGATGGCATACTGGTAATACATGTGTTCCATGTACTTGGTGATAAATGTTTGAATGTGTGGAATAGATTCTGGTGTCTGCGTTGTGCTATTACAGTTCAATGTTTAGGAAGCATGCAAAGTCTTTTTCCATTCTTTGTTTCCTGTTGATTTGAGTAAGGCTTTTTCCTTGCAGATTTTCATTTTCACATTTAATAACTCTTTTAATCTTATCTTATCCTTAAATCCTGCCATAAACTTGCTCTAGGTGGTTTTACTTTAACCTTAAATAATCTGTAGTTGTTGGTTAGTTTTACATGTCTGAAGTCTTGTGAAGAGTCGTGTGAAGAGACAGGCAGCAGCTATGAACATGACTTTGAACTCCTATTGGCCAACCCAGAGTACCACCAACCGAGTCATCTGGTGATCTTACAATTCAATAATAAAAAAAAAACAACACAGTTCAAGAGATGCAGACTGCATCTTTGTTTCAAACAGTTGTATGTCGTCCTGACCCTACAACTTCCTAAACCAAAGAAACCAGAACTTTTGGACCTCATGGCACTACCAACTGAGTAATCTTATGCCCCTGTGATCTAATAATTTAAATGAACGCGGTTTAACTGATACAGATTAGTTGCTTTGTTTCTGTTGATGATATTCTGACCATGCAGCATTTTTTGGTAATATTAGACCTCCCATTGACCATTTCAAAGCACTACCAACTCACTGTTGCGCTTCTAAACCTTTGAGAAGCTTACACAATTTAACTGATACACAACGTTTGTGAATTAGGCCCAGGTATATGATATCCTGACCTTGCAGCAACTGTGGGTGACAATGGACCTCCTGTTCACTGTTCCAGTTAACTGTTGACCCTCGTATTATTTAATAACAAACACAATATTTTTTCAATAATTCCCAGGTGTATGATATCCTGACCCTGCAACTCCCTCAACCCGAGGAGGAGCAAGCGGCTGGGTCTCTCCACGACATTCTGGACATACTGTCCAGTCAGAGATCGCCCAGCCAGGACGTGGAGGAGCTGCTGGACATTCTGGATAACCCCCACATTAGGGTAAGTCTCACAACAGGGTACACTGGTCAAGCCAGTGGCATTACTGCAGTTGACCTCATCCGGGTTACCGACTTGAACCTCTAGTTTACCTAATCAACATAGTTTATTCTTCAAAATAATACCGTTTTGTTCATCTTTATTCAGCCCTTTGCGTTTTTTTTCTGACAAAGTGATTCCAACCAGGGTTTGCTTGATCTGACTTTGATCTATTGTCTATTTTAATGACGGAGCCTTGGTCAAACCGTTTTAAGCTTATTGATATTTAGTTTAGCGAATTTTACATGTTTTCTTCTCTGGTATTGTTTATAATTGAGTTCTATATCTTGCTAAAGCTAGATTCTAGATCTTACCGATTTTATACCTTTTTTATGTGATAGCTTTTTTGGATCGGACTATCGGCACATTCTGCATCTAATATAATTTAATGCTAAATTCATATAAACTAGATCTATATGTGTATTTATGCTAATGATATTCGCATGTTTTGCTCAAATCATCAAAAGAAAAAAAAACGTGTTTATTCCTTCATGAAATGGACGCACACAACACCGTTAAAAATTTAAGGAAATTCTGATCACCGGTAATGAAATAAGAGAAGATGTAGAGCAAAAATAAATTTCGTTTAGGCGGATATAAGTACATGTATAACACAAAAACAATAGGTCTAACTGGAAGCCGGTAAACAAGAGGCTCACTATTTCATTTAATAAATGTAACCATTTATCTGCCCAAGGACATTCTCAGAGCCTCTTTAAACGGACAAAACTCTTGAAAATTTTCAGCCCCAGGGGGCTGACCCCCCTCTTTATCCACTACCAAAGTTCCGGAAATTTCGCCAGGTTTGGGTGGCATCCCTGCAAATTTTACTGTGGGAAAAATTCCTATATGAATTTTTTTGTGTGCAGGTTTCAAGCGTTCTCTTAGAACTCGTCTGCACATAAAAGAAATAACGATAAGTATCCGTTTCTGCTTGTTGAACAATACTCATGTAATTGAACTAAGTGAATAACTTTTTATGAAATCATATTTCTAAGTTTCTCACAAAAATTCTCTTCCGAAATTCACACATTTCTGATAATATGTATGCACAGAACTTTATATGATTGACATTCATCCATGTAAAAATAATTTTTCTGTGAATGATGTAAGATAGCATGGTGTGTGACATTGCAAGTCAGCAAACTGTGAAGAAAAGAGGCTCTAAAACAGTCAACCACTTATTACAGATAGTTTTAACAAAATGAAATGGTTTTATTCATCAATAAGAGAACAGCATTCAATGATCCATTCAATTGAAAGAAAAAATGTGTATTGTTAATTTAAAAGATTTGATGAAATAAGAAACTCTTTTTCATAAAGTTAAAAAAAATGTTAACATACACAAAACATTTTTTTCCTTTGGTTGTTAAATACTTGAAACTCTGAGTAATGTATTCTAGTGCTTTTGTTGTACATGAACAAAATAGTTTCTACTACTTCTCCATGTATTTATATTATATATGATTGTGTTCACTGTTGATTTTATGATACCATTTATTAATGTATTATACCGCTATTAGCCATAACTCTACTATGATTCTGTGTATTCTGCATTTACATTACAATTTTAGAAAAATGTATTTTATTGAGTTGCTATATAAATGCACTCCATTATTATTATTATTATTAATATTATCATTAATAAATTTACCTCAGCTGTGCGATTTGTGGAAGGTGATAACTTAAAATTTCCATATACAATTATAATAACATAATTTTTTAAACTGGTGTCTTTTGTCTGTTACTACCGACAGTCCCTGATCTACACCCATGATGACGTGTCTCGCAAAGTCTATGACGAAGTGTTCACTGACGACATGCTTCTAGCGGCCCCTCCCCCTCCCGTATTTGACGGTGTCGGAGAGCAGCACAGATTTGTCACCATCAGGAAAAACGGCAAGGAGCCACTGGTGAGGCATTTTGTTAAAATTGATTGGTGGGTTGGTTTCTTACGTCCAGCCTCAGCAACTAGGCTTTCTGGAAAATGGCTCCCGTGACTGACGTCTGACAATTTTATATGCTGCCTCAGAGAGGCAGAGCAGGGTTTCCAAAACTTCTGTCTCAGTCGATCACGTAATATTGACACCATTCGAGAACAAGATTGCACCTGGGACTTGCTGCTTGGATGTCATATGCTCTAATATTGAACCAGCTTATTCCAGGGGTTGATGGATGAACCTGGAACAGATATCCAAGAAAAAAGAATGAATGAAAGGTTTTGTACCACCCATGAAAACGCAAACATTTTTACATGAGTGAAACAATCAAATCATAAAAGCTTAACTCATTTCCGACTAGCTTGCTTGCCCCCCCCCACACACACACAACCACGTAGGCTGCCATGGCAACGCTTGCTAAATTCTATCTGCCACTGGTAAAGAAGCCATAACTTTTAGATTTGTAGACAGATCCATTTGAAACTTCGTGATTACTAAGAAATAATCAAGCTTTATGCATGTAAAGTAAAATGAAGGATATATTTTTAGCATTAATTGATTTTTCATTTAATATAGTCTCTGAATTAGAATGCTGAAATGAATGATCGATATAGGTTTTTAGAAGTTGATTTAAGTGATATTTAAAAAATCATCGTCTTACTTATTAATGTTGTGACATTTTATTTTCTCCACTAAGGGCATAACTGTGAGGCTGGATGATGACAATGTTCCTGTGATAGCGAGAATTCTGCAAGACAGTTTGGCAGATAAACAAGGTATGCAATGATTGTGATCATAGCTAAAAGAAGTTTTTTTTTTTTCTCTTTTCTATATTTGTATAGAAAGGATTGTAGTCAAATAATTATATGTTACCTTCATTATGTGAGATTTTAGTGATAACCTAGGGAACTTCAAACTAGGAGAGAGCTGTTATTTGCTATTGGTAAAAGAAAAATGGTTAAATTCTTATGCCAGTTCTGTAAGCACTTTCACATAAATAAAAAGTAAATATTAGTTGGAGAAAGCTAAAAACCAGAATTCATAACATGCGGTGCCCATAGGTGCACACTCAATAAAACTGTTTATTGACCCCTCTTTTTTCATGTTTTGCTTACACTTTTTTTTCCTGACAGATCTCAGCTTACCTCATTGTATATTTTGTTTCACTATTATAATATATAGAAGAAGCTATAAATTAAAGGTGAATAGTCTCCCTTGTGTAATACACTAACTTGTTTTTTTTTAGTCTTTGTTCTTTAAGTTTAAATTTGTGACTGTTTTATCATACCTAATAGGTCTTCTGAGAGTGGGTGACATCGTCAAGGAGGTGAACGGCATAGCAGTGTTTGTACCAGAGGACATGATGATTGTTCTCAAAGAGGCTGAAAACTCCATTACGTTCAAGATTGTTCCATCGGCCCTGGACCAGCAGTTCTCGGACCCTGTAAGGCGTTGCTCATCTCTTTTGTGACATTTTGTCCATAATCTGATGTCTTTGATTCCTGCACAAAATAATGTTTCCCCAAATGTAGGGCAGCTGTTGTTGTTTCTTTTTCCATACAAGCTGTTGATTACTTTCTTACATATTCCCCCTTCATTTAAAAAAATTGTTTGTGTGCAAGAATAACATTTACATTTGGTTTCATGTAATTCTGGAAAAAAAAAAGACTAAAAGAAACACATGTTAACATATGCTAACATAAAAATGCATAATAATTATACTCATGATAAAATAATGTTAACATATAAATGTCTTTCTGACAAGTATACAACTAGAGCTCGCTCTGTGGTAGGCATAGTCTTATAATTAATTATGTCTTATATATTAACATGTAACTTCCTTTGATGCAATGTTTTTAGCGTTGTTCTGCCATTGTGAAGATGCTGGGTTTGATCTCTGGTATAAGAAGAGGGCCTACTGTGCCAATCCAGTACAGATCTGGTATCTGAAGCTCTTAAGTAACGATGAAAATAAAATGTGGTGAGGAAATGTAATGGCAACCTATCTCTCTAATGCTATTTGCCAAGAACAATCAGGATTATAACTTGTTTCCCAAGACTTGTTAAAGAGTACAGGACAAACTTTACATATTGCTAAATGTCGACATGTAACTTGTCTGTTGGCAGGTATACATGCGAGCCTGCATCAACTACGACCCTGTGGTCGACAGACTGATCCCCTGCAAGAAGGCCGGTCTTCCATTCCGAGAGGGGGACGTGCTGGATGTTGTGGACATGACAGATGAGAACTGGTGGCAGGTGAGGCTCTTTAGTGGTAGAGCATTAGTCTCCTGGTTGGAAGATCCCTGGTTCAGAACCAAAAAATGGTAACAAATTTATTTGTCAGATTCTGTCACCTACTGTTTGGGTCTGTATGAGTATAATGTGACCACCTGAGACAAAAGTTCAGGTACTCCACCACTTTCTCTGTGTGATACCATGTAAGATTTTCAGATGTAAGTCTTGGGGCCTGTCCAAGAGTATGTAGTGCTGACATTGGACGTTAAACAACCAGCTTAACTCAACTCTCCCAGTTAAATCACTGCTAGGTTTTTAAAAAAGCTCCAAAACAGTGGCGAGACCTCAGGGATCTTGACAACTAAATTTGTTTGGTTATGGGATTGAAACAGTGACTTCCATAAATGAAGCCCAAGGCTACACCAAGTCGGGGTTATTACAATAGATACATAATTTTTTTTCTTCCTGCTGTGTATTAGCTACATAATCCGTCAAACTTATTTATTTCATGTATGAGTCAACCTCTCCTTGCTGTTGGTTAATATTGAAACCTTAATATGTAGCCTACCCTGGTTTAAATTATAAGTTTTTTAAATTTTGTTTTTAAGATTAATTTTTTTCACCACCTTGAAAAAGACTTGTAGACTGTCATACGGAAATGTGGTAAAGCCTTCAAAATCAAGATATCCCCCAGAATAAAACATTCATTAAAATTAGTTTTTTTTGTGAGGGAGAAGTGTGTATAACATAATGATATGTCACAGCCTAACACTGGTGTGTACTTGTACATCATCATCATCATTACTTTTATTACTACTGCTACTACTACTATTATAAGGAGCGTAGTGGTCTAGTGGTAAAACCATGCTCGCTTTAAGTGGCAAGGCGATTCAGTGCCGCTGCATATATCTACAAGTTGAGGGTTCTAATCCCACAAAAATTCCAAATCTACTATTATAGGCCCCACAATATAGCCTAAAAAATAACGCTGATGTTGGAGATTAGATTTATTAGCTGATATTAGTTATATTTGGCGCAATATGTTTAAAAAAACGACAGCTGCAGGACACCCAAAACAAATGCCTGTGTTTGTTGTTGTTTCTAAAATTGTTTACAGGCCAAACTGGCAGACATGCCCAATGCCCCTGTGGGTCTGATCCCTTCTCGCACACTGCAAGAAAAAAGAAACGCCTACGTTACGCCTGAGCTAACCAAGACAAAAACTAGTCTGTGTGAGTAGGCTACTTCCCTTTGATGGATAGTATTATGGTTTAATGTTAAAAATAAGACTTAAGGAAAGAAGCCACTCACTCATAAAATTATCTTTAGAAAGCAAGCTAATACTTGCAATAAATTGAAATGCTTAAATGATTTCTATAATACATGTCGATGGAGATTAGATTTATTAGCTGATATTAGTTATATTTGGCGCAATATGTTTAAAAAAACGACAGCTACAGGACACCCAAAACAAATGCCTGTGCATCGGAACCTCAGGCAGTTGTATTGTATAGAGTGTGCTTAGTGAGTTTCCAATTATTCTAAAAGCATTATCATGTTTGTTTATGGATAATTCTCTAAAGCCTAGATATATGTGACTATCACTGAACCTAGTTTTATAGAATACTTTCAATCTAGTCTAAAAGGAAAATTAATTTTTTTTTCTAAATTTTGGCCTCAACTCATTTTTGGTTCTTAATTTTAAAATAGACCTGACTTTTATGTGTTTACATTTTCGAAAGCAATCTGAGTCCAACCAATGAATTATAAATATGTATAAGGCTATTGATGATTTTACGTTTGCCCATATTTTGCTGATATAGCAATTCTTGTTAGATTTGTGGAGGTCAGAATGTTATGCATTTTATCGTACTTTAATCCCACTTATTAACAACAAGCAATCTAATGTGTTTATGTATTAATACACTTTAAAACACATCAAAAGACTAGCCTTATATATTGTTGGCTAACGCAGTTGTAATTCATTAATTTTTTTATTTTTGAGTACCATGATGGATTTTTCGAGTCAGTTCTAGTTGTAACCTCCCCATTCTGTTCCTCCTCAGTATGTGGTCTGAAAACAAAGCGCAAAAAGAAGATTGGCTACAACTCAGCAGAAACAACAGGTATGTTCAGTTATCATCATAATGACCACCATATTCTACACTGTTGGCGATCATATCTATCTACACTTATAATTATTTCCCCCTCAGAACTTTGATCATCATTGCTTCATGATGCCATTTTGTCATATTACCTGAAGTGAAACTTTCTCTCTGTTTACCTCTGGTGCGCCTCCCGTCCAAAATTGTTGTCTTTAAAAATGTTCCTTTCTTCTCATCACACTGCCAGCAAAATGTGGCCTGTTGCTTCTTGATATTGGACCAAAAGTAAAGCAAATTTTCTTTGTTATTCTTCCTTAAAACAATCATAGTATTTTAGTCTTTACTTCATCATGAGATAAACACTGATAAATTGCACACATAAAGATGCGTATATCAAAATTTTATGTGTACAAGATATGTTATGCAGCGAAACAAAATGTTGCTAGCTACTTGCTGTTTTCTCATTGTAAATAAATTGTGCACCCAAAAACACTAACTATAATTTTTACCAGACCTTTAAACTTAAAAAATCCAACATTGTATTATTTATAGGAGAAAAAAATCAAATTAATTCCCTTTTTATCTAGAGTAAAGATGACCAAATGGGAATTATTCATTTTTTATGTCCTGACATTTTTCTAATTTTTATTTTATTTTTAATAAGATTTTGACAAGTGTGACATCAAAGTCTATGAGGAGGTTGAGCGTTCCAACTCACATCGCTGCACGCTGGTTTTGGTCGGAGCTCAGGGTGTCGGCAAAAGAACCCTGAAGGAAAGGCTTATCAGGAGTAATCCAGATAAATTTGCAGCAGCTATCCCACGTTAGTTAACTTTTTTTTTATCTCATGTATTAAAACTGCATGTAGTATTTGAGTTTTGGGAAAGATCCTTTAATTTTCATTATTGTTTTTTCCTATGATTCTTGATTTATCAAAGACTTATATTTTCCTTTCAATTAACAAGACTTTTAATTTTTTAGACACTTCCATATAGAATTTCTGTGTTTGAGAGCATATGTAAGTATTATACCTCAAGATAAAAAAGTGAAACCAAATATTAATATGGTTTTGTCTAAGTCTCTTATAATGTTATTTCTTTTTATATTCTTGAATTCGTTCTATTTAATCAATATTTTACCTTAATGTTTCTCATTTTCTAACTAATCAGACTTGGTGTCTTTTTGGTCTCTTAACATACATACTTTCAGGATTAAACTGTTACCAAACTTCACTGTTTCTGTGTCTCGCCAGATACCTCCCGACCAAAGAAGCCAAATGAGCAAGACGGGCATGGCTACTACTTCATCCCGGCAGAGAAGATGGAGGCGGAGATCAAGCAGAACATGTACATCGACCAGGGCGAGTTTGGCGGGCACCTCTACGGCACGAGGCTTAGCACCATAAGGGAGGTCATCCGTGCTGGCAAGATCTGTGTGCTCGACATTTCCGCTAGGGTGAGTGGCCAGATCTTTATGTGTGCTGAACATTTCCGCTAGGGTGGGTGTAACTTGATATTTGTGCAAGGGGCAATGGAAAAAATCTCTATGTGTGCTCGACACTTTGGCTAGGGTGAGTGGGAAAATTTTTTGTGTTAGCTTGATATTTTCATTAGGATGAGTAGAAAAATGATTATGTATGCTCAATATTCTGCCAGAGTTCTCCAGAACTCCTATCACCTATTTAAGAAGCAAAACAATCTCGTTTTCCCCAGTTTAGAGATAAAGCGACCAGCAAAACTGAAATATTAAGACAGAGTTTCTCCAATCAAACAAAACGTAAGCCTAGGTTTTTTAGCAGCTATTACGTGAATGGAGGAAAATTGAAAATGGTTAGAGAGAGATAGAGATTAACTAATTGAAGAACAAACTACATAAAATGAAAGAATAGTGAGTTGCACAACTTACATTTAGGTGTGCTTGACATTTTTACGAGGGTATGTGGACAAAAAATAATGTTATGCATGTTTGATATTTCTGCTTGGGTGAGAAGAAAAAATTGTTATATAAGCTGGACATTTCTGCTAGAGTAGTTAGATAAAGAATGTTTTTAAAAGAATGATCTAGTTGGCATCACTGAGTTCACATGTTTCAAATAGCTTTAAAAATAACAAATGGTGGAAAAACCTCTGCAGGTTCTGGTTGATGGATAAAACATTTTTTTGCAAGAGCTTCTTCCCTCTTTTAGACAAAAAGCAATACTTTAATACTCAAAGTAACTCCTAGGGTAGCTGAACTAGGCAATATTGCAATAAAATTTGCGAGCATAACATTTTTTAAGGACTTCAGATATACTCTCCATTGTTCAAATCCTATTATTTTTCTCATCAATCACTTAATCTTAAGTTTATAATATTATCATAGATCCTTTGGCTTTACAAAATTTTTGTCATGCTGTTTTCCTCAGTCTCTGAAGTTCGTCATGTCACCAGCTTTCAAGCCTTTTGTAATCTTTATAGCTGCTCCGAGCGTTGAAGCTCTAAAAGTGATGCACAATGAGAAGAAAAGGCTTAACAACAATGTGAGTTATGCTGGGTTTTTTTACAATGCATGATGAGTAGAAAGATACCAACAATTATGTGAGTTACGCTATGTTTTTTCTACAATGCACGATGAGAAGAATGGGCTCAACAGTTATGTGAGTTATGCTGTGTTTTTTTACAATGCATAAAGAGAGGAAAGGGCTGAACAACAATGTCAGTTACACACAGTGAGAAATGTTTTTGTTTTGTTTACAATGCTCAGTGAGAAATGGTTTGTTTCTTTTTTTTTTTTTACAATGCTCGATGAGATGAAAGGGCTCAACAACAATTCAAATTTGTTTTTATTATTGGAATAACTAAGGAACACATGGAAAGAAAATTTGAATGTACAATTATGGATATTGAAATATTATCTATGTTTCTCAAACAAATTCCTCTTGGGCTAGATCTTTTTTTAAAATTATAATTATATTGAAACTGTATAAACTTTTGATAAGAAACTGTGAAGCTGCCTGATTTGGAACTGTGCCTCTGATTTCTTCCAATTTCTTTAGGAACACAGAACTGAGGTGTCTGATCTTTTTATGGTGAGTTTATGGTGCAACAAAAATATTTGTGAAGTGAAATTGTTTTCAATTTTAATGTGAAACCAAGGAAAAATATTAGTTTTAACAACTCAATTGTAATTTCAGTTATGCCTCTAAAAAATAAGAAATTCATTCAAGCTGTCAGGATTGTTTTTGCTTGTTCAATGTAAAAGTACAACTTATTGGATAAAAACAGAGAAATCAAATCATCACTTTGTAGCGCATTTGAGGGAGGCTTGTTCGAAATATTTAATGTCATTTGAATGTTTGTTACCACTCAGCGGCACTGAATAATTGTTTTCGGATTTATCTAATCAGGTCTTTAGTGCCTAACCCTTTCTTCAATTGAAACAATCTTTCAAATAAATGCATTGAGTGTATGACTTATTGATTTGGATTTATTTTCCCAAAATTAACAAGCTAAGATTAACAAAGATATAAAATTTAGTTATTGCTTTACTTTCGCAAAAACATTTGCAGTTTTTAAGAGATCTTGCAACACCCTTAGTGTCAGAATAATGTAACCAGCTGATGCAGAAAGGACCATTATTACAGTTATTTCTCTGTGTGATGTTGATATAAAATTAAGTCATTGTCTTAGAACCAAGGCGTCCAAAAATTAGAAGGCCAAGTCATCAAATTGAGCGAGGTGAACACATTTTTGCACACCACGGATAAAAGTGATTTTATTTCCTTTATTTTTAAGCATAGATAGAACATAGTGATACTGAAAGAGTATTTTCCTGCCCACACAATCAGCCTAAACTGCAAAAATGTGAACTGTCCTATCTATGTGCGCACTATTATGGGTTATTTTTTGAAAATTCATAAACTATTGTTGCTAAATGACAGTTGCGCAGCGCAATGCAAAGATGTTAAAAAGTATAACTCACTTTCTTGCTGCAAATTTGTGTATATTTCGGTGACTTTGCCTTTTATTTTTGGACGCCTTGCTTAGAACCCAAGACATGAAATGATCAAGCTTCTGATTATGGGTGTAAAGTAGCCAACCATCAATCTAACCTGACCACTCAGCAGAAATATTGCATGAGATAAGCCAAAAATATATGGTGTACATTAATTTATGTGATGGGGAAAAGTTGACAAATCCACATGAAAAATTCCAGTCTCAGTGTTGTATGACCTGTTGAGACAGAAGTCTTGTAATTGCTGGTCTGTGACTGTGTGGAAGCATGTAAAGTTGTCAGACATTAGTTCTGGGATTTATCTGCAATATAGCCTGGTTGTTGAATATGAAGTTAATATACCAAGAAACAAAATTACCTTTTAATATAATTCATTCATTTCTGTACATTTCAGGAGGAACGCTTTATCCACACTGTGAAAGAGAGCAAAGAGATGGAGAAAACATACAAGGGACTTTTTGACGAAGTCATAGTTAATGATGACTTTGACAACACCTATCATACAATTATTGAGGTGAGGTATACTCTCTCTCTCTCCAGAATTTCACCTTTTTGTATAACGGACACTAATTATACTTCATATTTCTCTAGAGACAGTGTTTTGGAAGCCTTTTGTTGAGTTTCATATACTCTCAAATGAAATTTTTGTGAGAGGGCTTCAATCACTCAAATATGGATAAGTGGTAATCTTATGTTTCTTGTAGTACTGGTAGTTTCTTCATCTTTTCATTCCCTGTTTTCCGGTCCCAGTTACCCAGTAATCAGTCGGTACAGGAAATAACATGTCCTGCAGAAGATTTTATCTGAAATTTTCAGCAGAAAATAAAATGATCAGCTCTCAAAAAGCGAATTGTGCACACCAAATCACCATCCTATATCCTGGTCAACTGTATAGGTTTGATCAGTCACAGGGTGTGAGATGTTAAATAGTACTTAAGAGTGGGATGGCACTGCTACCTCTATCTATTGTATTAAGTCATAAAAATGGCAGGATTTGAGTTAGTTTTGTCATTTTAAGACAATTTGTTTACAACTGTGCCTCTTATAGCTCACAGTGTCGCATTCCTTGTCCAAATATTCATTCTGAGTTTCTATAAATTGTTTAGAATTTATGTTTGAAATCTATCCAAATTCAGACTGCCACTGTTTTTTTGTTAATCTTGACGAAAAATGCCCAAGCCTTTTGAGCTCTATTGTATTGAATGTAGAAATAACTAGAAAAAAGTAGTAGAAAATTTAAGTAAAAAAAAAAAACCCAACAAAAAACAATGCTGTGCAACTTTTTTGTATTGCATATTAAAAAAGCTTAGATACAATACCATTACATTCATTGCAAGTTAAATGCATGAACATGTATCAGGTTAATGGGGAAAAAATATCCCCGCTAGGTTTAGAAATACGTCTAGACAAAATACCTTGATGTTTATTGCAATAACAAATTTGGGCTTAAAAAAACAGCAACAACAACAAAAACAGCAACTCATAAAAATGTTCATGGTGCAAATATAATAATGTATTTCTTTTGCCCCTCAAAATTTGTCCCTTCAGATTATGGAGGAACTCTCCAAACAGCACAAGTGGGTGCCTGTCGAGTGGAACGACTGATGGACTAATGAGTGGACGACAATCTGTTAGATTCGAGCTGTGCCCGGCCCTGCTACAGCAATTAACATTTTATATTGTTATAATACACAAGACCATGACCTGTTTTAGGAAACCCGCCTCTGTTCCTGGCAGTAGTAATCTAAAGGGAGCACTTCAACTTGCAAAGATTGCTTTGACGATTTTTAAGCCTTGGGATGAGAGTACCTGCTTTCAACTTTCTTGTTTTCATAGCTATTTTTTATTTTAGTTCAAATAAATGTTGGTTCTAAATTATGTTTTTAATCATGGAAACGATTAAATCTTCTCACCTCTTTTGATTTAAGAACAACTTATTATCATTTTATCAAAATATGCCATTTGTATCTCCTGTGACTTTACTTTATTGCTATGCAATTGTATCTCACCTGTGGTTCTGTCAATTTCTCTTTGTCTATAACATACCATAGCTGTCCTGTTTTTTTTTAAACTGATTTACCTTGTATCAATCTTGCATTTAACTGTGGAAAATCTTTTTTCTATAGCAAACAATGTCAGTGGATACATGAAATTGTCATTTTTTTCCCTACCAGTTCTGCCACAAAGGTTATTTCATTGTTACTAGAGTTTCAGGTTCACCTTGCCACCTTTAATAACCTTTTGTTTTGGGTCACCTTGCCCCCTTTAATAACCTTTTGTTTTGGGAACACATCTCCTTTGAGAGATAATGTTTGCTTTCACTGTTCTGTCATCGAGATATGATAACGAAGGTTTATTTTAAGACTTTATCTAAAAAAATATGGAGATATTACCCCCCCCCCAAAAAAAAAAACAACAAAAAAAAACAAAAAAAAACACAAAAACCCCACAAAAAACAACAATCTAAAAACATCTAAAGACAAAACAACAAAACAAAAACTTACAATATCTTGTAAATCAAACAGAATCTTGAAAAAATGTAAGGTTTAAAGTGGGTGACATTGGTCTGTATAATCTGAAAAACAAGCTTCAAACCTCCAAGACCATGGTCTGAAAATCATACCTGAGCACTAGGTGTATTTGAGCCTCCAATATAATCAGTCCCAAAGAGATGATCCTTGACTGTTGTATATCTATAGCCATCATTTTATTCATAATAAGTCATTTCATTCCTCTGTGGATCTCTTTTTTTTGTTTTATGTCTAAACAAAATCCATTTTTTACTAAGAAATTTCAAAGCTATGTGTCTTTAAAAAAACGGCATGTTTTTTACTCAGTCATTAACCTACACTTAAGCTGAAGTTATTTAAATGTCAGGATTTATAATAACAAATTTTTTTTTTTATTTGAATAGGTTTGCCTTAGAGCCACTACAATTATGCATTAGCAATTATAGGTTAATCATAGAATAAAAGTTTTGCAGTTTACTGTAATTGACTTAAATCTTTTTATCTTCCATCATTAGTTTTAAATATGTATGATTAACAAATATTTTAGATTGAAATTCATACAAAAATGTACACATAATTATTATCTCTGTAGGCCTTGTAATTTTACAATTAGCTTGTAAGTGCCATTGGATCAGAATCTTTGAAATTGAACTATGGGCAGCTAATTCATAAAGGCCATTCGTTGTTTTTTTGTAATGAATTTTATTATATGTCATAATATTAATAAAGTAGTGTACGAAAGTTTGAATGAGTGTGGTTCATGTTTGGATTGTAATGGAGTGAAAAATATAGCTCATAACTGAATGAATTTGATGTCATTGTAGCTTAAATTATATATATGGCAAATCATGTTTGGTTTGTTGGTTGATTTTCTAGCGTCCAACATCACCAACAATCCTATTGTTTGAATCGGAATGAGGCCTTTTTTGGTTCTTGTTAAAATTAATTAAATGACTATCTAGTTGACTACACTCTCCTTATAACTTTAATTAAAAACAACAAATGCTGAATAATTTTAAGCCTTTTCAAAAAATCATGAAAGATAAGAGAAAAGAAAAACACACTTTTTAATCTGATTCACATTCAAAAAACAAAAACAAAAACATTTGTTTTGGTCACTGTATTATTTATTACTTTTCCCCATATTTTTAATAGTGGAATTTTTAAGTCGCTCACCTCATATTTTTGCTTATTTCAGTATTTAATCCTTCACTGAACACTGATAGTTACAAAAGATTTTACTGATACATCAGACATTCTGAAAGTGCTCAATCATTTATATAATCTTTTCTTAATTTGTGTGGTAAAGAATTTTGTAAGTTATTTTGTCTTATGTTATGTACCCAATTTTACTTGTGTGGGTCTTATTGGTGTTGTGATTTCAATTTATCAGGAAATCAATTTACATCTCTGTGGATAATTCCTTTTTTCCTAATATTTCTATATTTATATAACCTATATTTACCTACTAAAGCATTTTTTTGTGTGTAAATGAATGAAATCTTGCAAAAGAGCGATAGCTGAAAACATTTTTTTTTAACTTCTATTCTCACAGCAGCCATGCTATTTTTTTTTTACTATCATAATTAACTATTTTTCCATGGAAATATAATGTCCTTTATTAACATGATCACAAAACAATTGTATATACTAGATTTTCTTAAATTTTAATGAACATTTCATGCTTTACACACAGCAATGATTTTTAATGGCATTTTAGATTCTTTTTAGCACATCACAATTATACAAGTTGTGGGGATTCACATGTTTGTCTCTCTTTGAGTTTTTACAGGTTATCTTATACTGATGACAAATTATTTTGTTTCTGTTGTATCAAGTTGCAAAACTCTTTGTTTAAATAAAAGCAATGTCTACAATCATTCCTACTATAAATGATATATATTTTTCTAAGGACTACTGTGCCTTTTCTTTGGCAATATATTCTGCAGATTAAGTATCTAGTGTTGGATAATGTTAATACAGCCTTCATCGAATATATTTAAAAAAATATCCATTCCAAATAAAAACTTTTGAGATTTTAACTGTCTATTTTGATGAGCCTCAAATTTTCTAAATGCTAGACATAATCTATTTTGACCAATGTCAAAATTTATAATGGCCTTATTTTGTTGGAAATTTAGAAAGATTTTAGTAAGACCCTTTAAAAAAAAAATAATCCTCACATTTTTATAGGAAAATATTTCATTGTCGAAAATGGTAATAGATTAGTATATTTTGCTAGACAAGACTCAGATTTGAAAAATAATATTATTCTACATATATATTTACATGAAATTCCTAGATGTTTGAAATAATCGCCTTGGGCCTTGGTGTGTCTTCCCTGTAAACTTGCAAAGGTTATTATGTAACAGCTGAGCTTGGTAGTTGGTTATACTGAATGTTTAGTGGTCAGTCAGTACTTTGTGGCTTTCATAATCATATGTTTCTTGTTTCTTACCATAGTTGTTTCAACTGATTGGTACATTTATATCTTTTTTTTCATATCTCTTCTGAAATCATTCCCAAATAAAACAGTGATACATAATTTGATTATATAAGCTTTTGCTTTTGATAAATTACGTGTTTTTTTTTCTTTCAATTTTTTGTTGTTGTTTGCTTTTTGCTATATATCCTGTATTCCAGCAGTCTGTTTCAGGAATCCTGATAAAGGCAACCCCTTGGGACTGGAAAAATTGATGAGTTAACTGTAACAAAGAAGAAAACATCTAGGCTGGGACCTTTCTTTGAAGTTTGATGTTAACTTAATACAAGACTTTCCTACATATGGATTACACTGGATGTCTTACTGCTCAATGCTGGAACTTGTAAAGCCACATCATGGAAAAGAATATCAAGACTTTAGTGAACTAATTTTTTGCGGTACCATGTACAATTTTCTACCACATACAAGTGGAACTCTGGATAAGAAATACCAGTGTCGGGAAAGGGAGGGAGCGAGAAAATGGATAGAAAGAAAAAGAGAAGTGGGAATGTTTGAATTTTTTCATTTTGGATGTTCAAACTTACCTCAAATGAGAATCCAATATAATCTTGCTAAAGTAGATACTATTGAGTAAAATGTATTTGTAAAAACAATTTTTAAATTTTCTGAAATGTCGAATCAAACTTCCTTATCATTTGGTCTATATAACCTGGATCTAAAAAAAACAACCAGATCTATATCGACATCTGGACAACCGTGTCAACCAAGGAGAAAGGGGTAGGTATAGGATAAGCTTCTTATAGAACATTTTGTCATAGTTAGCAATTCAGAAAAGATTAAACTACTCAGAAATTATGGAAATCCTAAATTATCTATTGTTATTGGTAATGCAATTATATTTTTCATTCAGAAAATAGGCTAATGAATGTATTATTATGATTATTTTATATCCCTTATTCTATCAATTCTCAGTCAAAGAAGTCATTCAATATTGAAATAAAGTGTATAACACTAATCAAGTTTTGCCATAACTATGTACAGAACAAAACTAATGGGCGAATATATTAATATACGAGATGGTTGGTTGATATTTAGACTAAAGTTAAACAAATGGCCTTGGCGCGTCCTAGTACTTTGTCTTTGTTATTCGACACTTCGGCAATCTCCTGGGTCCGTCCGTTTCTGCCTGTCCTGTGCTATTTCTTGGATCTTGGTCAGTTCGTCAACCGAGTTAGATCGAACTGGATACATGTAGGCCTATTGTATCACTATCAGTGGTTGGTTGAGAGGAGGATGAATAAGTTTTTCCTATCACTGACAGTTTTATCGGTTCCGTCAGCTGAAGAATCCAATAATGTTTGATTTATACGTACTTACAGAAACCAGGTGTTAGAAGGAATTGCATTGGGGACAACAGGTATGATCGGAGAAAGAGAGCGGCCTGAGGACAAAGGAAAATGCTAGACAACCATAGACACAAAGGGCAGAGATAAGTGGAAATGCGTGGTGGCTTACACAACCATACAGAGCATCTAATTGAATGAATGACCGATACCCTAGCAGGTCAACGGTATCTTTTGTCGAAGAGCGCGGAGCCCTCTTTTAGTTTGACCTTTCAAGGTTTCTCGATTCTCAAGGGGAACTATACAGTGGCTAGAGCGGGATATCCGAGACTTTAAGTGTCACTGACACCTAGCAAACCGATTGTGCGAAGGAACCGGGTACCTTCCGAAGATATGCAATGAGCTACGATGGGGAAAGGAGGAAAGGTTGAAAATGGAACACAACGAGTACGCCGACTGGAAAGCAGAATGCAGGAACACATTTTAAAAGGTTCAAAGATACACGAGATCTCTATGTAGAAGGATTTTAAAGACGGTAAATAAATCGTAGACACTTTGGTTTGATTAGTATTTTTTAACGCCCATCTTCACCATCTACACTTTATAGCGGACGCCTCTCATGTCTAACGTCTGACATTCTGAACATCGGCTTCCGACGCAAAAGGTTCGGGTTCGAGTCCTGGCGATTGCGCTCCCTACTGGTGTCAGTATACTGTGTCCGCCCTGTCTCGGGTGTGGCAGCACATAAAATTGTCCGTCCACAATATAGCCTATGTGCTGATGTTGGACGTTAAACCAACTCAACTCAACAAAAACTCTCCCTCTCTTTCTCTCTCTCTCTCTCTCTCTCTCTCTCTCTCTCTCTCTCTCTCTCTCTCTCTCTCTTCTTAGAAAGTAAAGAGATACATGAGATGTAGAGGTATCGAATGGCTTTCAGGAAATAAAATGAGTTTAATATTTTACAGTTGAAATTAGTATCTGGTGAAAGATTGAAGCTACGTAAATGGTTAATTCAACTCTTCAGGTGTCATGTTGGCCTAGAAGAGAAGCAATTTTAAAAATCCGCGCCATACTCATAAATCGAATAAACCCGTTTGTAAAGAGCACAGTCACCTTCTCTTGAAAGGGCATTGTCGTCGTTTTCATACGAGAATAGTGCTAACCACCTTACCTCTACCTATCACCCTTTCTGGGACATAAGAGGAACATACAGTATAAGGAAGCCAGTGTCCATTACAATTTAAGAAATGCACCCTGTTGACCTGAAGTAACAAGGCCAAAGAAATTCTACAGAAGCTGTGATTTATTGTAAGTTTTGGCTTGAGGATTGGGAGGGAGAGGGAGGGAGAGAGAGGGAGAGAGAGAGAGAGAGAGAGAGAGAGAGAGAGAGAGAGAGAGGAGAGGAGAGAGAGAGAGAGAGAGAGAGAGAGAGTGATAAGAGAGGGTGCTTTGAAAATATCCAGAGATAAAAATGGACAAACACGTATCAAATTAATTTTATTTTAATGTAACCGCCAAAGCCATGTCATGGGACGATAGCAGCCTTGGGGTTGAGGTACCATAACAAGAACACAATCGTTGGTATTTTGAGAATTCATTTGTATGAAGTTATTATAGATAGATAGATACATAGATAGATAGATAGATAGATAGATAGATAGATAGATAGATAGATAGATAGATAGATAGATAGATAGATAGATAGATAGATAGATAGATAGATAGATAGATAGATAGATAGGTAGGTAGGTAGGTAGGTAGATAGTTAGACAGGCAGATCGATGGATGGCTTATGATTGAATTACAGATTTCATATAATATAATTAATTACATGTATGGATAAATGGGTGGACCTAGAGAAGAAGAGAAACTATTAGAGATTTTGGGGAGGGGGTGGAGAGATCAAACTAAAGGCCCAACAAAAGCTGACCGCGTTTAGGGACCTCTCTATGCTATATAAGTCTAAAGGCTACCAGTGGCGATTCTCATGATTGTGCTGGATTTGCCGAAGAGTCTTCCAATTTGAAATTGAAGATTGGTGGCATTTCTCAGACCAGCCTCAACCGTTATATCTAGATATCTATACCGCTAACATTGAATACCCCTGTGCTGGTTGATTGTTACACAAGCATAGCAAAAGAGGAACAAAGATGTTGAAAACCTTAAGTTTGGTTGTTTTATGTCTATCGGCATGCCAAGCCGCCCTCAACCATCACTTCATGGATTGTGATGGCAACGACAGTAAGTTCACATTTCTCATTCAAAGCTGCCAACTTAACAGGCTACGGTAGTGCCCTTATTAACAACTACATACGTATAAGAGCAAGAAACTAAGGACACATTCACCCCTGCTCTTTATATGGGTCTTTCTAACATGTTTGGCTTGGCCAATTTTCTGATGAATGTCTATGGAACTTGGCGTTCATAAATTATAGGACCTATATAATTTTATGGTGGGGTGGTTGTGTTATAACCTGTGGCGAAACGTTGATCATGGGTCAAAGAATTTTCAGTCCACTACAATTGATCATATACCCTTATGGCAGCCAAAAGATTTTTTTTTATCTAACCCAGTCTTGAAATGATTAACGTTCTCACTTCAAATAATTTATTACAAATATGCAATAGTAAGTTTATTATGAACGAACATACGCTTTCCACAACAGCTTCTTTGTATTACAAAACAATCCACTCGACAGGATAGGGAAATCTGTTACGGATTTTGTAATGAAAGGCAAATCTTCTCTTTACTTTCATTCTGCTGGTGCTACTGCTTTATCTCTTGCTGCTGCTACTGCTGTTACTGCTGCTGTTCCTACTGCTACTACTACTACTACTACTACTACTACTACTACTACTACTACTACTACTACTACTACTACTACTACTAC
>RQTK01000061.1:91275-104231 GCA_003991915.1 Elysia chlorotica | reverse complement strand
TACTACTACTACTATTACTACTACTACTATGTCTACTAATCACACCATAACAACTACTACTTCTACCACTATTACTACTGTAGCCTACATGTACAGCTGCTATGATGTATGATTGTATAGTCCATGTTGTACTGTGCAGATATCTGGGGCATCCTGCGCGTGTGCTGTAACAGCGCCGTGCTGCCCAAGGGCTGCCAGTGTTTCGACATCTCGGACATGACGGACTTCACCAACAGCATGTACCACAAGCCCGAGTGTCCAGAGGCGCTCAACATCCAGTTCTACTTCTACGACAGAGCGAACACCGCCACATCAGTCAAGATCAGAGTGAGTTTCCAGGCTCTGTAATTCACACGACAATAATGGGTGTCATGATCACATCCAATAATGAAACAATTATGTTTCCTTGAGAAATAGTTATGATTGAACACCTGTACAGATTCACTTAACTATTGTTTTGGCTTTTTTAACTTAACAACCGGTCTCGTTACAGCTAGGCTTATTTTATCAGTCACATGCCAAGACAGAATGCACGCCAGCCGACATTTGGGGAATATCTCGGCTTCTACTAGCAAACTGCGACCTGAAGAGAAGAAGGTTCTATGACAGTATGGAGGCAGATATGANNACCTTGACCACCAGATTCCCTAAAAAAAAAAAGCTTCGTGGGTCTCTTAATTTTTTCTGACTTTTTTGACTTGTTAATCTCAGTTGTAAGCACAGTTTGAGCAAAGTGGTTGAAACTATGCAAATGAATAAAATGTAAAGGTTGGAGTCAAAATCGAAAAAAAGAAAATATTTACAAGCACACAAACAACGTCGCCTCACTCGTCGCAGTTTTTATTAATTGAATACTAATTGAAAAGAAAATCCGCAGTTCGTTTGATGGTTTTGAAGTAAGGGGTGGGGGTGATGAGCGAGTTTCGAAACGAAAATAATAGCACCTACACGAGTTTTGTGCTAAATACATTCAAAGGAAAAAAATCATATAATTTTTTTAATATATTTCTCTCCCTGGTCTCTCCCCCACTCTCAGGCTTGACAGGCCAACATTGCCATCACACCTTCAACGGTGCGAGGAGGACAGTGTTTATTAGTGTTTTCGTTGTTAGTATAAATATTGATGCTGTGGTAGTACAGATAATAGTTATTATTATAGCCATAACTATACGCGAAAAACGAAACAAATCTAATGTAGGTTCTTGTGTCCCTCCCCCTCCCCTTTTCTCCCCAAGCGAGGAAGAGGATGTTTGTCGTTCACACCTTGTTTGTGACAGTGTTTGTGTTGTTGCTGTTTTAAATTTTGTTGCTGGGGTAGGCTAGTACATGTAATACTAACTATTATTATTAAGGTCCTAACAACGCGGCAAAATCTATTCTTCTCTCTCTCTCTCTCTCTCTCTCTCTCTCTCTCTCTCCCTCACTCTCTATCTACATTCTATCTATCTATGCGTCTGTCTATCAATCTATCTATCTATCTATCTATCTATCTATCTATCTATCTATCTATCTATCTATCTATCTATCTATCTATCTATCTATCTATCTATCTATCTATCTATCTATCTATCTATCTATCTATCTATCTATCTATCTATCTATCTATCTATCTATCTATCTATCTCTCTTTCTTCCCTCCATCAGGCCGGACAAGCTAACATTGCCAACACGCCCTTCAACGGAGCCAGGAAGACGATGTTCATCGCTCACGGCTTCACCGACTACGGCCCCGCCCCCTGGATGCTGGCTATGAAGGACGAGCTGCTGGCAGTAGTAAGTAGATCTGGAATTGTTAGGTACCTTTCAATAGTGGTTAGAAGTAGGCTTTAAGTAAAAATTGCTGAAAATGGTTTCGCTGTGTGGTATAAAACCCACAACTTGTAGATGCGTCGACACGGAATCGCCTTGCCACTCAAAGAGAGCGAGGTTAATACAATAGACCACTATGCTCCTTTGGCTGTAGGTACGCCTGATAGGTTGTTTGTGGTAGTGTTTGGTAGTTGCTGTTATCGTAGGCCTATATAACATATGATATGATTGTATGTCTCAATTTACTGTCACAAAAACACAGAATAAGCCTACCTCTAGTCGTCACACACAACCCAGCACTCCCCAACGTCTCGTCCGTCTTGGAAAGATACTTTCCTGTTCTCCCACATATCTGAGAGACGCAAAAAAAGTTATTCTTCATGTAACAATGCCGGCATAATTATTGTAGACAAAACAAAATCTTAAAGACACACGAGAACATCCCCGAGTGTCCATAAACAACACAGACACACGCAGTCGTCCTTACAACATCAACAGCTGAACGGTATGCGCATGAAATAACTTCCACCAAAAATTTACATCACCAACCAATGACAATACATGCAAAATCACCCACAACCTCACATTTAAATTACGTAATGAACAAAATGTAACAAAATACTTAGGATGAAATCACAAACATTACGTAATCGCTTAACAAACCACAGGTCCGCAATTAATAAAGACCGTAATCAACCAGTTTTAAGACACTTTAACATCCCCAGGCATGAAATTAACAAATCAACGCTTCTCTCTCTCTACCCCACCCCGTCCATCTCTCTCCCTCTCACTCTCTGTTTCCCTCCCCTTCTTTGCACCTCCCATTCACTCCCTCCCCCCTTCCCCTTTTCTCCATCTCCCTGTCTTTCTCCCCCTCTCTTTGCCCACCCTCTCACTTGACCCTCTCTCCCTCCAGGAAGACATGAACGTAATCCTGGTGGACTGGCAGAACGGCGCGGCGGCCCCCAACTACTACCAGGCCGTCGCTAACACCCGCACGGTCGGCGCCATGATAGGGCGACTCCTCGAGGACTTCAACGCTCACTTCGGCATGGCTTTTGAGGTTTGACTTCTAGTTTCAGTTTGCTGCTTGGCGCCTAACGTCAGAACAATACATGTACGAGTAATTATAATTTTTTACTAGGGACTGGTCTGCCACACAGAGACAGTGCCTAGATGCCATTACTCTTGTCTCCGCCGGTCATAGTATACAGTTTGTTTTGTTGCTTAGCGCCTATCGTCAGAACTATATAACCCAAGACTGGCGTCTGACAATTTTATGTGCTGTTACACAGAGACAGTGCGGGAATACCACGAATCCTGTTGTAGCTAGTCATTATTATTCTGACAGTGACCCAACCAGCAGGTGCTTGGTTGACATGAACAATTTTCATTTCTTCCTTGTCAGTAGTCATTGGTTATGTTTGTTATTTTATCTCTATTTTCTTGGTGAAACTTAAGTCTTCAGGTGTTAAAAATATCTAATGTGTTTCGGTCCTTAGTAGTTTTGGTGGGTTGGCTGGACTGAAGTGTCTCCCTGTTATCTCTTCTTTCTTTTTCATTTTTTTAAACCCACACCTTAAACTTTATTTGGATTTTAAACCACGCACTACACAACTTAGCCACGGTTAGTTAGAGTGCTATTAATTTTTAGTCCTTAAAAAAGCAAAACATCTTTTCTCCTGCTTCTAATCCACCATGAACTGATTTTGGTTATCTCAGCTTTAGAGCGGTTGCATAGTTGTTGTCATCTATTGAGAGCTTAGTCAGAGGGTCGAAAACTGATTACCACACGAATCCTCTAAATCTCATATCAACTTCAATTAAATGGACATGACCATATATGAGTGAGTGCATTGTCCAGGAAAATTATTTTCTCTTACTTTGGTAGAACATTTTTAAAAAGAAATTTAGAGGCGATGTTAAGCTAGTTTAAATTTTAAACAAACTAACCCCAAGTTTTTATCTTTACTGATCAGAACGTGCACCTTGCCGGCCACAGCCTCGGCTCACACATCATGGGCTACGCTGGGAAGGAAGTGTTCCGGCTCACTGGTCAGAAGATTGGCAGAATCACGGGTAAGCGGTAGGGTTACCGGTACGTGTACATGTAAACTCATACAGACCAGGCTTACTTGTAAACAACTTATACTGTCTTACGTAGGTTCATACCCACAGAATTGCAGGTACATTCATACGTAAACTCATATTTATAGGATTACAGATAAAGCCATACCTATTTAAACTCACACCTAGGTTGACTCAGACATTATCTGGCTAAACTGACGCCTAGGTAATTTTTGTTAGAATATGACCTATTCCGTCGCACTCTGTAATATCTGAAGTCACTACATTTTCTTAAATGGAGGGAATTGTTTGTTTTTGTTGCTGTTGTTTTCCAAGCTTTTTGGTTCTAAATAGCACGAGCAAAATCTGAACACATGCTCTTGCCTTCTATCCCACCCCGCCTGTGGTACCAAGGCCTCGACCCGGCGGGCCCAGCCTTCGAGAGCTACACCCACTACGTGCGGCTGGACGCCGAGGACGCCAAGTTTGTAGACATCATCCACACAGACGCTGAGTCGCTGATGAGCTCTGGTAGGGGTTCTAGCGTCTTCTTTGGTCGTTGGTTGGTTGGTTGGTTGGTTGGTTGGTTGATTGGTTGGTCTGGGGGTTTTAAGAAGATGGTTGATTGGTTGGTAGTTGGTTGATTGGTTTGGTTTCAACTTTCAAATAGGTGGTTGGGTGGTTAGTTGTTTGATTGATTGGTTGGTTGGTTGGTTAATAGGTTGGTTGGATAGTTAGGTGGTTGGTTGTTTGAATGGGTGGTTGGTTATTTGAATGGGTAGTTGGTTGATTGTATGGGTGGTTGGTTGATTGGCTTGGTTTGTTTGTTTAAAGGATGGGCATGTTTTTATGAAGGTGATTGGTTAGTTGCTTGGTAGGTAGGTGGTTCGTCTGTGGATAATTAGATGGTTGGGTGATTTGTTAGTTTCTTAATGTCGCACATCAGCAAATATGCATAATTACGGACGGGTCTTCAAGACCAACGTCTAACACACGGGGACAGATTGGGGATAGCTTCCATTAAAGTAGAAGAACTGTGGACCGAGAAACTGAGAAAGTTGGTTAGGCTTAGATTCTACGAACTGCAAGGCTGTGGTTGTCTTTTGAATTGCTGATTGGCTTAACGCCTTCCGCGTCCTTATGTTTATGATTAGTATCCTAACGGCCAACGCTAGAATCTCGTTCTCCTGATTTATTTCATATCTTGTGTAATCTGCCGATCTAAAATGGTACGATATAGATTTTTTTATACCTGTAGAATCGACACCCATCCTGTTAATTTGTGTGTGTGTTAAGTCTCTTTACGTATGTATGCACTGCACATATAAACTTTGAAGAAAAAAAAAGACTTCAAAATAGTTCCGCACCCAGATAAGAATTGAAATTTTCGCTGTGTACGCTAAAAATACTTTCAGTGTTAAAAATGAATAGAAATAAACCACCTCAACCCTTGGTGCGCAAAAATCATTTCACCTCGTTCAATTCGTTGTTTAAGCCTTTTTTTGTATAAGCTTTGGCCACAACAACTATACTCATTTCGTGCGATCGCTGCATACTAATTAACTGTATTTTTGTTGTGTGACCAGGGTTCGGCACCCGCTACTCCATCGGCCATGCGGACTTCTACCCTAACGGCGGGCAGCATCAGCCCGGATGTCCCGAGGAGACGCTCGGCATTCTCTCCATGCTCAGTTTTGAAGGTAGCCTTTGTGTTTCGTTCTTTATTTCTTTCTTTCTTTCCGCTTTTCATGTCTATCTGTCTGTCTGTCTGTCTGTCTGTCTATGTCTGTCTGTCAGTCTGTTTGTCTGTCTCTCTCTCCCTGTATATATGTGTGTGTGTGTGTATGTGTATATACTTTATATACTTTTTTATTATAGGAAATTGAAATCCTTAATTAAATGCATACTGAAAGATAGCAAACAGCCCCTCTTCCCCCGACATGAAATAGCATCACGCAATGGTAGACTTCTCCCACACAAAACCCGTACTGAGATACAAGATTTCATTTGTCCCTACATTAGTTAGAGGGAAGCTGAGCTCATCTTTGTAGATTATTTACTATTACAGAATATTATATTTATATTCTAATTGTCATTATCATAATAATTTTGTTTTCCTTAATTAGACTACTTGATGTCAATTGTGAGTGTGTGTGTGTGTGTGTGTGTGTGTGAGTACCTTTGTGTGAATGCGTGTGAGTTTTGTAACCTGTGAATATACTGTACATATCTGTGTCATTCTGTAACTAAAACAAATTTCCCACGTTGACTAATAAAGTAATATCCTATCTCGTATTATCTCTACACTCTCATTATGGCACCTGCATTTTTCCAGATGAATATTCCACGGGCGCATGCAGCCACTCTCGCGCTCTGGACCTGTTCACCAACTCCATCAGGAAGTGCCGCTTTGACCCTCCCGGGCTCCCCGGACATGCTTGCAACATGGGCTTCAACGCTGACCCTTCCTGTAGGGGAGATTACTATCCCAAAACGACAGACGCGCAGCCTTACTGCTAAGGAGCCCGTTAGAATTATCTTCCCATTACTAGTTCAAAACAAGTTTACTGGCGTTCAGCCTTTCTGCTCGGGAGTTAATGGGAGTTTTCCTTTATTTAAGAGTGGCCCCACCTGTTTTTAAGGAGAGATAAGAAGAAGAAGAATAAAACTGAATATTAATTCGTTATGGTAACCTCTAATTGGAACAACAAATGATGCAGCTGCGATGATGGTTATTGCATCTTGTTTATGTTAAGTAGTTGTACTCTGCCATTTCAAAAATGTAATACTAAAATCTCATTCCAATTAAAGAATTCAAATTTTGTCAAAGATAATGCATCTTTGGGTTATTATTTTTCATGTAATGTTTCTCTTAAAAAACGTCTAACCACATGTCTTTTAACTTGTGATTCTCTAGTATTATCCGTTATATCTCTCTCCGTCTCTGTCTCTCCCCCACCCATAACCTATCTATCTATAGATAGATAGATAGATAGATAGATAGATAGATGAATAAATAGATAGATAGATAGATAGATAGATAGATAGATAGATAGATAGATAGATAGATAGATAGATAGATAGATAGATAGATAGATAGATAGTAGATAGATAGATAGATAGATAGATAGATAGATAGATAGATAGATAGATAGATAGATAGATAGATAGATAGATAGATAGATAGATAGATAGATAGATAGATAGATAGATAGATAGATAGAGATAAAAGGATACACACATCCCGACAGACAGGCAGACAGATAATTTGGAGTTTTTGTGTCGGACAATTAAATAAAGGGTTTGCCTGTAGCTAAGAGAAAAATACCGTACCTTACTTGAACACAATAATTGCAAATGCCAACAAAGTACCAGTCGAATTATCTTTTTAACTAGACAGATATACAAATTGATGTATACATATAAATAACGTAGTTTGTACGTAGATGGATATTATTATTATTATTTGTATTTTTACTTTGAGATGAAATGAAACCCCACACATAATTAGACCTGCATATGTGTTTCGTCTTTGTCTGGCTGCTAATTATCTGACACGTCCATGTCTAATGAGGCTGAACCCGTCTGATTTTCTTGGGTGTTGTTTACACGAAGAAATCGAACGCTAATCGGCATGTGGCCTTCATGCCTTGTCAATAGGAATTACAATCACTGTATGCATGGGTGTGGCGCAAACAAATTTTTTGAAAAAAAAATTAAAGTTTTGATAACAAGATCAAATTATTTTGCTAATTGAAATACAAGCAAAGCCAGTTACAGATAATGTGGCATTTGAGGACATAAAGCTAAGTAAATAATTATGTTGACAAATTAAAGGCAAGTTATAGAGGAGTGTAGTATGCATTGCAACGCCTCTTGTTTCATAGTCTTACGTGTCCTGGTAGGTTGATATTACGCACACATAAGTGTAGATCTAGTTCAACCCTATACGTTTTTAAAGATTGCAAACCAACAATTCGTCCAGAAGTTTTTTATTTACCACAAAAGTGGAGCGTTGTTTCGCGACTGTCTATCATGTTCTTTAGCCGTTAAAATCAGTTTCTTTGTAACACTCTAAATCTATAAAGCTCCTAATGTTTTTAAATCTAGATCTCGAGGCTACACTGATAAAATAACTATAAGTATGTATTATATAGCAGAACTTCTAAATGCTCAACTGTGTTGTATTTTTTTGTGTTAAGTTGGGCAAATTTTCTGGTACTCAAACCAAAATAAAACTTTAAAACTCTAAATGATCTTCTATCGTTGCAATGTGGCTTAAATTCGTATATTTTACTAAACCCTCATTTAAACAGCTTAAGCAAAATTCTAAAATTCTTTTAAATATATCCAGTGCCCGGGAGGGCAAGAAGAAAAGCTGTGTACCCAACGGTCACCTATTCCAGCAAGTATAATGCTGGGAGAACCCTGAAAATGCAGCAATCCAAATTGGTCCCTGTAGAACCTGATTTGACTAACGCAGTCTTCCATACAGATGCTTTATCCGTTATTCAGGCATTACAGAGTAAAGAGGCCACTGAAATAAAGGAATAATCTTCAGCCCTCAATGCAATTTACACCCGAATAGTAGTACTGCGGTAGGTCCCATCACACTACAAGCTTCGTGGAAATGAGACAACAGATAATCGTGCAGGGCGGGGTGCAACAAAACAACGGGAGGATAAATCTATCATTTACTCTGCAGGAATGGTCCTTACTGGCAGTCTATAGAGAACATTATTTGGCAATCCTCTGTCCCACTACGACAAAAACTATACGGAAGGCTGCTGGACCTGTGGCGCACAACCTCATTTATAACAGAAGTGAAACTATACATCTGACAAACGAAGAAGAAGAATGTGTTGTTCAGTATGATGTAGTTCTATTATATCATCTCTCTCTCTCTCTCTCTCTCTCTCTCTCTCTCTCTCTCTCTCTCTCTCTCTCTATATATATATAAATTAGTATCTGGTGAAAGATTGAAGCTACGTAAATGGTTAATTCAACTCTTCAGGTGTCATGTTGGCCTATAAGAGAAGCAATTTTAAAAATCCGCGCCATACCCATAAATCGAATTAACCCGTTTGTAAGGAGCACAGTCATTTTCACTTGAAACGGACATCGTCCTCGTTTTCATAAAAGAATTGCGCTAACCATCTCATTTCTACCTATCACCCTTAAGAGGAACTTATAAGGAGGCCAGTGTCCATTACAATGTAAGAAATGCACCCTGTTGACCTGAAGTAACAAGGCCAAAGAAATTCTACAGAGGCTGTGATTTATTGTAAGACTTGAACGTTGAGAGAGAGAGAGAGAGAGAGAGAGAGAGAGAGAGGGAGAGAGGGAGAGATAGAGAGAGAGAGAGAGAGAGAGAGAGAGAGTGATAAGAGAGGGTGCTTTGAAAATATCCAGAGATAAAAATGGACAAACACGTATCAAATTAATTTTATTTTAATGTAACCGCCAAAGCCATGTCATGGGACGATATCAGCCTTGGGGTTCCAGGTACCATCTCACTCTCTCTCTCTCTCTATCTTTTTCACACTATCCCTCCACTCTCTCTCTCGTCTTTCTCTATCTCTCAGACACTCTCTCCACTCTCTCTCTCTCCCCTCTCTCTCTATTTGTCAATCTCTCACACTCTTCCAATCTCTATCTTCTCTCTCTTTATCTATCTCTTACACTATCCTCCCACTCCTTCTCTCCTCTCTCTCGATTCATCTATCTCTCCACTCTCTCTCTCTTCTCTCTCTATCTCCCCCACTCACCCCACACTCTCTCTATCAATATATCACACTCTCCCACTCTCCCTCCTCTCTCTATATATGTCTATCTCTCACGTCCATTTCCCCACTCTCTCTCTTCTCCCTTTATATATGTCTATCTTTCACACTCTCCCTCCCCTCTCTTTATTTATCTAGATGTATCTTTCACAACCTCTCCGCTCTCTCTTTCTCCTTATTTATTCACCTATGTGTCTATCTGTCACACTCTCCCTTCTCATCTCTCTCTTTCTCTATTTTAATTATCTATATAACTATCTGACTCTCTCTCTCTCTCTCTCTCTCTCTCTCTCTCTCTGTGTAATCCAACCACCCCTTCGAGTGAGCGCCTCTCTCCAACTGCACATAATTATTTGTATTTGGCTCGTCTGGGATCACAAAAATGTGTACAAATAATAGTAATAATGTTTGTCTACGAACATGCTTTTTGTAATGTCTGCTTCCTGCCTCCTTGTGTCTAATGGTTATTGTCGGTCTGTATGATTACCCCCCACAATTTTAATTATATTAGTTACTTCTGACATTAACTACTGTGAGTTATGGGACTGAACAATGTATTGGTTTGTGGGCTATAAAAAGGTTTTACCGTTGTTGTTGTTGTTGTTGTTGTTGTTGTTGCTGTTGTTGTCCTTGTTGTTGTTGTTGTTGTTGTTGCTGTTGTTGTTGTCGTCGTCATCGTCTTCGTTGTTGTCGTTGTTGTTGTTTCAGCTATAGTAATAGACACATTCTATAACATCTGAGTGTGGTACAATGTATTGCCAGGCATCGTCCACACAAGTCAGCGAGCCCTTTCTCTCACAGTAGCTATGGACAATGTCAATCTATTCATGTACATTTTGCTTTTGTTCCATATAAATCACACCTTCCAATCTGATTCTTCGAAAGGCAAGTCATGCTTGTAGAAATAAAAACTATAGGTCGAACTGGATCAAAATTCGAACTTTAAAATTCACCTGTTTTCTTCAAACGGAGGAACTAATTCTTCATGCGGATAATGTTACAGTGATTTATTGGCAATGTCAAAATGTAGTCGTATCACCTCCAAGATGTAATTGTGTAAAAATCGTAATCCAATTTTTTTCCAAAGAGTGCCATTTCTTGTAATCGAAACCATTTTCCAAATATTATTACTAATCAATGTTTATCCCACAGACAAAGGGAGTTTTTCCGCTGCTGAAAGTCCGCCTTCTCTGACAGCGTGAGAGGCCTGGTTCCCCACATTGAACATCCTGAAACATCGACGGGATCTCTGGTTTGCCTGCCAATTGTTGCCTAAGAGTCTCGTTGTTTGGGCGATGCTTAAGCCTATCCCGACACATCATCGATTTAAATGTGGACAAGATATCTAAGTCTTGAATAAACCAACCCCATATCAACAACAGGCTGGCACTCTGACTACCTTCTCGAACATTTCAAGGTCAGTGTTTTGGGCATCGGCAACAATTACCAGCGATTTTTTATTGGTCAGACTTTATAGGGGCCCAACACTTATGTGTGACAGTTCGTGATCGACAGCTTAAATTTTTTACAATTTTCAAGCCACAGCTTTGTTTTACAGCCATGGAAAACTTCACTAAGGTTTTTACCTCAGAGATCCAGATTTTTCTCGATGAATTCAATGTTCTGAAGATATTCATCTACCAATTGTGGTTCGCTATTATACTCTTCGGGTTGGCTTCCAACACACTCAACATTACAGTGTTCGTGAGCCTCGGTCTCAAGGACAGCGTCACGGTGACGCTCTTGTTCCTGTCCGTCTCCGACCTGATCAACCTGCTGCTCAACATCCCGATGGCCATTGCGAGATGCATCGGGGAAACCTACCCAGACCACCAGTGGCCGATAGATCGGAATATCCTGTACTATCTTCTGTACTGGCCCGCCGTTGTCTTTTACGACTTCTCGTCCTTCATTGCCGTGTTCCTGGCGGTAGTGCGCTGCCTGTGCGTGGCGAGGCCCCTCCGGTTCAAGTCCATGTTCACCCCGGGCCGGACTGTCACCATCCTATTGTCGCTGTTTCTGGCGGCCTTTATCTTTCGAGGGCCCGTCTTGGTCACAAACAGCTTGGGCTGGGCGGTAAACCCGCGCACTAACGCCACCTTCGTGTACCTGCGGCATTTAGACAACTCTGAGGAACTGTTCAAAGTAAACGACATCTTCAACAGGAACATCGTCTCCTGGATGGCGTACATCACAGCCATAACCTGTCTGGTCATCCTGACGTCCAGCCTGCTCGCGGCGTCCAGGTTCCGCCAGTCCGCTCAAGTTGCCAATAACGCCGGGCCTGCGGACATAAGACAGTCCACTCCAGGCGCGGGCAACTCAGCGGTCAAAGGCGAGAGACCTGACAGCAGTCTATCCGGCAAGGACCTGCAGGTTGTCCAGTCCGTGACCCTGATTTGTGCGGTCTTTATCGTCTCTCAGCTCCCGTTCCAGACCATCTCCATGGTCCGTCTGTTCCAGCCAGGTTTCGGTTTCAACGAGAAGACCCGAGTAGCCTTGAGGTTCGCTAACCACATAAGCAATACCTGCGGCTATTTGAACGCGTCTGTCAATATCTTTCTATACTACAGATTCAACTCTCGATACAGAAAAACTCTGTGTTCGTTTCTTCCCAAATGGATTTTTGCGAGTCAAGATTCCCCAACCGAGGGAGGTAGCAAACGATGATTAACAGGTCACGTATATACACAAAACTTCAAGTATGGAGAAACTGATACTGCAGTAAGAGCAAGGCGGTGCAACCGGCGGAAATTTGAGAGCCGACATTGCGTTTGGTTGTTCGGGCCAAAGCTGGTTAACTTAGACTAAACAAGGACAATCTATTTGAAGCCATTTTTCTCTTACTCTCTCTCTCTCTCGATCTATCTATCTATTTATCTATCTATTTATTTATATATCTTTATCTATATATCTTTCACTCTCTCTATCTACATTTCTATTTTATCTATCTATTTAACTGTGTGAGCCACCTCTCTCTCTCTCTCTCTCTCTCTCTCTCTCTCTCTCTCTCTCTCTTTTAGGCTCTACATATGTTTGGTTGGTTGTCCTCTATTATTAAACGCATTTTCACACTCCCAGTGGCTTGTTTAATTTTATACCGTTGGAAGTCTTGGTCCTCCCGCTGTGTAGCCCCCTTTCTATCTCTCTTTACACCTACTTCCTTCCTTCCCCATTCCCCCCTCTCTGCATGTATGTGTGTGTGTATGTATATATGTATGTATGTATGTATGTATGTATGTATGTATGTATGTATGTATGTATGTATGTATGTATGTATGTATGTATGTATGTATG
>RQTK01000061.1:39906-91036 GCA_003991915.1 Elysia chlorotica | reverse complement strand
ACATACATACATACATACATACATACATACATACATACATACATACATACAATGTATGTATGTATGTATGTATGTATACAGGTAATGTATCTATTTATCTACATATTTATCTACCTATTTATCTAACTGTCTGTTATCTTAATATATAATCTATGTATTCGTTGAATTTTTTTAAATGTATTTTCAAGTATTTCCCAAAATAATGCACACACAGGACCCATGGAGACAAAGACTAATTTGAGAGGCTCAGTAGCGTCGGATATGTTGGGGTTGACCAGTATCAAGTGTCGTCTAAGTTTTCGACATAGCCAATCTCTCCAATATTCATATAATTTTATGGCTGATTTCCTTTAATTTACTTCTGGTCATATTTTCATCGTGGACACTCGTATGTTCTGTGTGTCAATCAAACAAACTCAAGAGTGTGATGCAGCAGACTATGCCAGACTTAGGCCACTGTGTTAGTGATATCTTTCCACAGTCTTTTTGTGCATTGCAAATTAACCTTTACCACACTATTGATACTCTGACAAAACAATGAAATTTATGTGTTTTAACAATTAAAAATCCCTTGTTCATTTTTCTGTTGTACCAAACTGGATTAAAAGATTTTTCCCATTAGGAGTTTTACAGAACACAAAATCGTGATTAGACAAAGTAAAGCGGTTTTGAAGTAGATAATCAAACAAGACTAATTATTCACCATGAAAATAATTATACTATGTCTGGTTCTTTAAAATTTCACCTCCACCACAATTTGACCAAACAATGTTTTACCTATCAAGCAAATAGGCTGAAAACATAAATCGGTTTTATTATACCAGCAGTGTAATATAAGGCAAGGAGATCCATAGTGATAAATGTAACATCCAGACCACTGGGCCAAGCTATGAGACCAGTGGTAAATCCAATAGGCTAGGTAGGGAGGATAACATTTCACTTCAACGACACTGGGAACAGTAGGCTACTGCTGTATGATTATAAATTATGCAAGACAGGCATGCTGCAGTGTTAATTGTATCTTTGGGAAAATAAGGTTTGGGCTGAAGGAGGGTCAAGACCCAATCCAACCAAAAGCCTTCTAACATGTTTACATAAGTGTCGAGTTTTGTTGTGTGGTACTTTTCAAAACGACGGCTTGTAGTATCATTGTAAAAATACTCCAACCAATAATGTACGTGCGCGACTCAATCGCAGGAAGCGAGTGCTCATAGGGTTTGAACCTGCCGAGATAGAAATGAAGGATTGTCGGGGATGACAGTCTGTTGTTATTATTATGATCTATGAAGTAATAATCAATAACAAAGTTAACTTCAGTTGTAAATAAGTGCGGTTATAAAATTAATTATATAATGAAATAGATTTAGCAAAAATGTGCTTAACTTGCCCCAACAGCAGGGTGGGGCTAAGCCCCAAGTTCCAGATCAAGCGACGCCATTGTATAGACACATTTAAGAAAAATCTAAGCTTTTAGACTAGCAGACTGAACAAAAGAATACTTTCTATGAATCATTCCTTCTTAACTTTGTTAAAATGTGTTATCATCTGGTATCCTCGCTGGGCTCCGACCTCAATGCGCCTCTTTAAAAATCGATATTAACAAAGAAAGTCATTTTAAGCGCAGTCATTGGTTTATCGATATAAATAATTATAGAGTGCAAGGGAGGTGATGCGCACGCATCCGGTAGATAACTCTTTGAAGTCTTTGTGTTTGCCAGGTCCAACCCAGACTTGAACAGTAATGAACATTTTAAAACTAAGTCTAGTAAAACTGTAAGAGATAATTATATCTAGATTCTAGATCTAGATCTATTTTTCTTATAATTTAGAAGGTTTGGATTTAACGGTAGATTGCTATTTCATTTCTGGTAGGGCACTCTTACAGTTTATTGATCTAGATCTAGATCTAGATTCTAGTCTACATCTAATCTAGAATCTAGCATCGACCATACGTTCTGAGATATCAATTTATTTTAAAGTTTTAAAGGCTAGGTCTAGATCTAGATCTAGATTTATAAGTGATTTTTTTACTTCTAAAACAATTGTTGAGTCTAGATTAAATACACTTCTATAAAATATGGAAATATAGAGGCTACTATACGATGCATAAAAATGTAGATTCTAGAAACCTGTAGCCTACCATCAAACTGTTTCTAAGTGCCATTTTTACGACGGGAGTGCCTATGTACGCTCAAATCTAGGCTAGATTCTATCTCTTTATCGTATGTAGATATTTTTTATCCAAATAATACTTTTGAAATTCAATGTAAGACGAGAGTAATAAGTTTTAAAAAAGCACCGATTAGATCTAGAGTTGAATAAAACTCCTTTTTTTTCCCTAGTTGCCTTTTAGTTAATTCTCTGTATATTAGGCCTTTAGAAGTACTTTAGTCTTGACAAGAAATTTTCTTTTTCTTTTCAAGATAACACGTTAGAGTTGCAAGTGCTTGTATAGTAAGATGACAACAGAATATTTATCTCTTACTCCAAACCACTCAAACTGAATACTGTTTGTCATTTTAAAATATTAATTTGGTTACTTACAAGTTCTCTCTTTCTTTGTTTTATGATTATCATAATGATATCAATGCAAAATGAGTTGGGAAAATATTGGCTGAATTTGGTTGTTGTTTTTTAACTTCTTACTCTTTACTTAATTTTCATAACAGATCTATCAACACTCTATGGCGTATATTGGACTCGTTCAGTTTTGGTTACTGACTCTTGTGCTAGATTATAAAAATCAAAAGAAAAAAGAAGCATTGCTGTTTAGTCTGCAGGCTGGGGGTTTGTTTTCTGTTGTGGTTGCCAACCCTGGTCTGTCTAGAGCTGATCTAGCAATGTGTGTGTCTCCATGCCTTTAAACTGCCAGCTGTGTTCTTGTTTCCATGGCTACACAGAATCATAGGATTTTCACTTGTAATATCATCCTTCTTCCATTGCCAAACTATGGAAATCATCATGAAAAACTTCTTTTTTTTAAAATACATTTTAATAAGGATCTAATGGTAAAGTTACATGATATTGGAATGTTAGGGGGTCCATTTTAAGGATCCCTTTCTCTCAAATTTTATTTTGAAAGAATGAAAATAAACTGAACATTGAATACTTACATTTCATCATCTTGTTAGTTGACATGACTTACCGAATGACTACTCATATCCTAGGAAGCTATTGAATGGTCAATTTTTTGTTTGTCAGTGCTGATAGTTGTTCCGTGTTGGAAACTGGCTGTCTCTGTATCTGGGACATGAAGTGAGGACTTCAACGATCCAACTAGTTGTTCACAAAAGGGTTGGATTTTGAAGTGGTCACTTTTGGCAGCCAAATGTCGCCCAGACAACTATCAGGTCACTCTAGTTCTACAACAAATGTTTCAGGTTTCATTGTCACACTCTACGCTGCACAGGTCTTGAACATTCTCAGTGGTGCACAAGTCTGGCTTGCATGGTTTTAAATAAATACTAGTCTAGATTACATTTGCATAAAGGTGTTACAAGTTTGTTTTTATGAATCTGACTTGTTGAATTTTCCCAAAACTTATTCCCCAGTTTCAATTTTGCCAATTTTACATACATTCATAAATTTTTATCATAAATAATAATTCTTTTCTCCTTAAAAGTATTATTGTACCATACCTATATGTATGAATTAATATGCTACGCCACTTTCTAGTTGTTTTTTTTTTGCAGAAAGATTCAGTAAGCATCACTGCAGTTGTGTAAGACCAAAGGCTGAGACTTCTGGACTTACAACATTAGTCCCAAGCTGCCAAGAGTCTTGAACTTATAACTTGCTTGTATTTTTATAGGTAAAGAGCAGACAAAGAAAATAGAAACCTACTGATGGTTCCCTGGTCTTGACAGAGAAAACTCGGCATCAGATCGAATGTTATTGGAACAGCAACATGGATGTTGAAAGTGAACATAATGAGCAAAGTCTGTGTGAAGATGACAATCAAGCTTTACAAGAGACTACTATAGCCGAAGAAGGCGACGAGAGTGACGGTGAAAACCAGGAGGAGGAGGATCCAGGAGAGGATCATGAGTTTGAGATCATCGACCAGGTGCAGTGATACAAAATTTCCATGAATGTAGAGATTTTCTGAGTTTTTTAATAATTTTAAGTAAAAATAGAAGTACACACCTGTGGATGGATCTATCCCATATCACACCGTCTATCATTTAACCTTTTCCTATCACTCTGTTCGCATGTTGGGTGCATTGGACGTTGGTATGAGGTTGTGCAAGCATATCATTGCGTTAATCTACAAGCCTTCCGTTTAAAAATTGCCCTGAAAAAGTGGGTACATAGAGATATATACCAGTCATACCTAATATCATGTTGTGTGAAAAGGTAACGCTTCAAGTCTAAAAAGTTAAGTGTTTGGTGGTTTTTGTCCAGCTTAGCTTGTTCTCTTTTAAATAATTTAAATTAACCCTACTATGCCTTCAGATCAAAGTGAATTATTAAGAAGCACATTCAATGTATTTTTATACAAATTTTGGTCCTAACACTAGATAGACAGGTATATTTTATAATTCAATATGCTATGCCGCTTTACATGGAAATGTTCAGTATAAGAGAAATGTGTTCCAATTGGCATTATACTGTAGGTAGAGACAGAGGATGAGGAGGAGAAAAATGATCCCGAGGCTCAGGGTGAGAGAAACCCAGAGGATGGGGTGCTTGGTGCCAATAACAGGGGTACTGGTTCGAACGCTGCCTCCAGTGGGTCAAGTGATGACGACGACGATGATGATGTGGACGACACAGAGGTCCATGCCATGCTGGAGAAGGGCATCAACAAAAATTCCATCAGGAAACGGGAAGAACCCACCGAAGGGAAGCCAGTCATCAAGCTCAAGACTGTCCTGAAGGGTAGGTTAACAGGGTAACCGTAAGTTGTTCTGCAATCTATTCATTTTTTAGTTAAACTTGAAAGAAAATGTTGAGTTTTGCATTTGCAGACAATTCTTGTGAACTTTCATTGTAAAAATAATCTATACTCACTGATCACTATAATATAACCTGTTATGTATCTGATAGCCATGTGTGGCAATAGCTAAATTATTTTACCACATAAACTTAACAGCATGATCAAGTAGTTTTTATCACTTGAGGAACATTTTTAAGTTTACTTAAAGAGGTCACAAAATTATGACAGTTTGTGTCCACAGGACAGCATATGAGACTAACTTTGTCTTGAGTATGCAACAATCTTTCTTCAAGGATCCATTCATTATTCGCCCCTTCAATCAATCTTTTTTTTCAATTGTTGGTTGTTGAGTGATAACTTTTGCTGTCTAATCTGTACCCAGAGCTTGAGACTGATCCGTTTGACATTCTGCCCGAGGGCTGGATTTTTGTTACCCACAACTGCGGCATGCCTGTCTATTTGCACAAGGAGAGTCGAGTGTGCACCCTGGCTCGCCCATATTCTCTCGGTTCAGCCAGTACTAGGGTTGGTGTAGTTAAATTAGAAACAGAAAGTTTTAGCTAATATTTTTTTTCATCCAGATTTGTAATGATTTAATTCAAATTCAGCTGCAAAGAAAAACTGTACATAACTTTAAAAAGCGTAAAACTGTAGAACCTTAGACTTCTTCATTTCTCAAGTCTAGATCTGGATCCAAAGCCTTTGGCAGCTCAGTGTCTATAAGACCTGTTGTGTGAAAGGTTCATAAGCTCAAACAACTTTGCTGAAATACAACATGCTTCTCCTGTTGGTAGTGGACTCATACAAGCCTTGGTCTGACATCTCTGTGTTTATTCCCCAGACTCACAACATCCCAATATCAGCCATTCCATGTTTGATGTACAGGAGACAGTTGGACAGGCTCTCTTCTCAAACAGAAAATGGTAACCATATATGGGTAGCTGCGGGGGAAAAGCAGGGAATCGTCAGAATTTCCTCTTTTTTTTTTAGCAAAATGGGCTGCTTCTCTCAATTCTTGAGTCTGTAGTAGTGAAATTCTTTATAAAAAAATGAAAAAAAAATACAACTAGAAGAGTATTTTTTAAGTCCACAAAAAACACAAACTAAAGTTTAAAAATCAGCACGAGGGAAAGTGTTCTCATTTTCTGCTCTTATCCTAGGCCTTAACACATATATTGCTTAGGTTTCTTTGTTCTAAATTTGGGGGGTCTGGTAGCACTTTTATTGAAGCATCTGCTTCAGATCCATGAGATTTTGATTAAAGCCTTCTCTGGCGGACAGGTTTTTCCCTGTCTGTCAAGTGTAAGTCATTATATGTGCCCGACGATGTCCTGGGTATACCACTTTGGGGTGCCGTGTTAGTATAGGAGCTTTCTTAAGATCCATGAAACGTTACATTAGCAGATAGCTTTCTAATTTTGATTGAATACATTTGTACCCATTTGGTTTTTACGACCTTATTCAATGCTGATGTTCAAAGAATTTTTTTTTTTTAGGTAGTTTAAAAAAAAAGTTTGTCTGCCGAAAATTCTCTGATTTTGAACAGTGTATTTTATAACAATCATTAGAACGGAAGAAATGGAAATGTGGGAATTCTACATCCTATCCATTCTTCTATCTCTAGAAACTGCTCAACCCAAGGAGGAGCCTCCGGTAACTGAGGATTCTGGTCGCAGAGCATCGGGGGATAAGTTGGTTTGCCAGGCTACTGAGGACCCCGCCCCCAACTGCAGCGTCCCTGTGCTCACAGTCTGTCCGTTCAGTTCCTCCTCAGAAGGCGCTCCATCAGAGCATCAAGATCAGAGACGGAGGTCTCTGCTTGTGACGGAAGAATCAACCTGTCAGGGTGGGGCCAATGAAGCCAATCCACCGAAAGAAGCTCTCCACACCGGAAAGAACGAGTTCAGTCTGATCAGCCGGGAATCGTTGGAGCTCAGGAGAGGATCATGAGTTTGAGATCATCGACCAGGTGCAGTGATACGAAATTTCCATAAATCTAGAGATTTTCTGAGTTTATTTAATAATTTTAAGTAAAAATAGAAGTACACACCTGTGGATGGATCTATCCCATATCACACCGTCTGACGTCGCCACACATTTGTATCTGTTTTGTTTTTTAGGACCTTAATCAATGCTGATTTTCAAAGATTTTTTTTTTTTCGGTAGTTTTCAAAAAAAAATTTATTTGCCGAAAATTCTTGAGAGCAACCAATATGTGTAGCCATCTAAAGCCCTCTACACTTTTTGGCAGTGACACAGATGCAGCAAAAAGTGCAACCATTATCTGAGTAGAAACAAGCGCTGATTTTGAACAGTATCTTTTATAACAACCTTTTTTTTTCATCATTAATGTTGTTCTGGACGAGGAAAAAGAGAGACTTGGTGATGTGTGAATTCTACATCCTATCCATTCTTCTATCTCTAGAAACTGCTCAACCCAAGGAGGAGCCGCCGGTAACTGAGGATTCTGGTCGCAGAGCATCGGGGGATAAGTTGGTTTGCCAGGCTACTGAGGACCCCGCCCCCAACGGCAGCGTCCCTGTGCTCACAGCCTGTCCGTTCAGTTCCTCCTCAGAAGGCGCTCCATCAGAGCATCAAGATCAGAGACGGAGGTCTCTGCTTGTGACGGAAGAGTCAACCTGTCAGGGTGGGGCCAATGAAGCCAATCCACCGAAAGAAGCTCTCCACACCGGAAAGAACGAGTTCAGTCTGATCAGCCAGGAATCGTTGGAGCTGAAGAATATTGCCGTGGAGAAAAACGAGGCTAAGGCTGTCAATGGTGATGCCCTGCCAGGTGATTCAAGACCCACAGCTGTCAATGGTGGTATACAGCCTAGTGATTTAAGCGTCTCGGAAGTTATCGCTTCTGATACAGGGACACAGAATGGCTGTTCAAGCGAAGTCACAGCTACTTTGGCGTGTGAGGATGCAGCTGGTAACAGTGTAGAGGAAGGGGAGATTATCGAAGACAGCAATTCTTCTGAGAAGGAATGTGTCCGAACAGCCTTTCCCCAACAGGAAAGTAATGGGGTCCATTCGGCCGTGTCTGCGTCTGCTCCAGACGTACAGGCCAAGGCCCAGTCACAGGGTGCTGGGGAACTGAGCAAGTCTGAACAAGAGAATGGAGGTTGGTGCATATTTAAAATCTCTCTCTCTCTCTCTCTCTCAAGTTTGAAACTGTTCTGATATATATGTGTGTATTTCATTTACATGAATTGAGATGAAAAAAAGACCACACATTTTTTTATTCTTCAAAATCATAAAAACAATACAATGAGAATTTTTCATCAAAATTTTGTGTGTGCCTTTTTGTATGTATTCCTCCATTATCAATTTAGACTATTAACAAGTAAAGGCCCTCAGAGATTCCAAAGTGTACTGACAATGGTACAAAACATGAATACATCTAGATATAAAAAACGGATAAATCTATATAGTTTTGTACAGGGCTCACTGCAATTTTGTCACACTGCTAACAGTAACATTATGGTCTACCTCTCAGATAAAACAAAATAAAACTGACTCAGCATAAGTTTTAATTTTAAATTTTAAATCATCTACATTTTAAAAAACATACAGTTTTACAGTTTCTTTTGTTTTTCTAAAAAAAACTACTAAATTTGAGTTAGATTGTTATGTTAGCATGGTGTCGATATGAATTTCACCTCAACAGAAACCTCTGCTCCCGGCAATTCTCACGTGGTGAGAGAAGAGGAAGGCGACAGCAGCCGAGACCAGTCCGAGTTGGTAACGAGCAACAGCAACTCGCTGGCATCGCTGAAACGCAAGTTGGAGTCGCTACGGCACAAGCACGGCGGGAAGCTGCGGCGGCTGGAACACAGGGCCCTTCCCTCCGCAGTCGGCTGGCCAGTGGAGAACAACGTTGCAGTGTCCGCAGTGCAGTTTGACCATGCAAACCCAGCAGGTACATAGTCATAGAGTTGCTGTGTCCGCAGTGCAGTTTGACCATGCAAACCCAGCAGGTACATAGTCATAGAGCTGCTGTGTCTGCAGTGCAGTTTGACCATGCAAACCCAGCAGGTACATAGTCATAGAGCTGCTGTGTCTGCAGTGCAGTTTGACCATGCAAATCCAGCAGGTACATAGTCATAGAGCTGCTGTGTCTGCAGTGCAGTTTGACCATGCAAATCCAGCAGGTACATAGTCATAGAGCTGCTGTGTCCGCAGTGCAGTTTGACCATGCAAATCCAGCAGGTACATAGTCATAGAGCTGCTGTGTCTGCAGTGCAGTTTGACCATGCAAATCCAGCAGGTACATAGTCATAGAGTTGCTGTGTCTGCAGTGCAGTTTGACCATGCAAATCCAGCAGGTACATAGTCATAGAGTTGCTGTGTCTGCAGTGCAGTTTGACCATGCAAATCCAGCAGGTACATAGTCATAGAGCTGCAGTGCAGTTTTACCTGCAAATCCACCAGTACTTTCTGTATTTAGAGTCACTGTGTACGCAGTACAGTTTGACCATGCAAACCCAGCAGGTACCTAGTCATAGAGTTACTGTGTCTGCAGTGCAGTTTGACCTTGCTAATCCAGCAGGTACCTAGTCAACTAAGTCATAGAGTTTCTGTGTCTGCAGTGCAGATTCGCCAGTACTGTATTTAGAGTCACTGTGTACGCAGTACAGTTTGACCATGCAAACCCAGCATGTACTCGGGGATGCTAGTTTTCAGTAAATTTGCAGATTCATGCCAATTCAAAGTATTCAAAAAATGTTGGCAGGTGAGAGTTCAGTAAAGATTTACTGAGATCAGCTGAGACAGGTGTTAGTCTTGAGACCTGTTGCCGTATAGGATCATCCTTGTAAACCTAGTGGGAGAGTTGAGTTGTATTGCTTTAAGGTGTAACTGTACAGACTATAATGTGGGCGGACCCCAAGACATGTTTGACAATCTTGTGTGCTGCCACACACGAAACAGGGCGGGAATACCATGACTCCTGTCTCAGCCAGTCTCATTATACTGACACCGAATCAACCAGTTACAGGTGATGTTAAACTAGAAGAGAGATACACAAGTTTATTAACAGAATGACATATGTCATGTTTGGAAGTTTTTGGGATATTTTTTTAAAGAAAAGGCTTATTCCTGTCTTTAAAAGTCCACACTCTAGGACTAGGTGCAAAGACTATTTTTCACTGTCTATGAATGCTAGTTTTTAAATTAGATTATTGTCTATCTATCTTGCTCTGTATTCCATGTAAGTTTGTGACCATAATGACAATTTTCTTTGGATGGATAGTAAAAGTATTTTTTATCTTATCCTTTATTACTAGGTATACTCTGACATTGTTTTGCGCTCTGTTTGGGTCCCCAGTGAACGCTTGCTCGAATGAAACCCTGAAGGCCAATGCTGCTGCTATCAAGATAAAATGTGCTGAGGAAAGAGCACGGGAATCTCTTCTAGGTATGTCTTAAGTCAGTCGTCACCTGGGCTGTATAATGTTCCATCTCATTTCCTAAAATCCTAAAGATTTATGTTTACAAATGAGATAGAACATTATTCAACAGAGGTGATGTAGTATGTTTGCATACTTTTTTCTTTTCTATTCTGAATGTACACATGTATTTTCTGGTGGGGGTGCAGTTGGGCGTTGGACCAGCATTAAGAAGTGTGGCTTTGACCTAGGGCGTGGAGGAATATTTTTTATTTGTCCTCTGTATCAACCTAGCACGGAATGGGTAGCTGAGGCTTTGGGGTCACTGTGCCATGGTTACTTGAAAAGAATACATGTTCAACTATGGATTATAGCATCATTGATGTGTTTTGACTAATTGTCAAGTGCTGCTAGATTGCGCTTGAACGAGAAAGATGGAAGACCATGTCATCCAACCTCTGGAAGGATAGAGAACTCTGATTGACTGACTCGCCCATAAATGGCAATGATACACCTGCATGTGTGCCGACAATTGTCGGATTTCTGACAATCATTGTCATAAGCTAATTTTTATATCCGAAACGCGATCAAATTGTCGGCGTGATGGCAATCCTCCAATTTACCTGCAGTTAACAGTCAAAGTGCCTAAAGTCGATCCTCGGACTGGCAACAAAGGTTGGCAAATAAGTCCCTTGTCGACAATATTGTTGAAAATCTATTTTTTACTCAGCCACGTCATCGGGAACTCCGCTCCTACTGAAATCTCCGCGCTGTTATGAAATCAAGAAGTGTATCAATTCTAAAGTTAAATCAAACATGTACAGTTTGATTTTTGTTTTGTTTTACCAAGTTTCATTCTCTCTTGTTTTCATTAGACAATGGCACATTCAAGTCCATTTAGTTTGTTCACTTTGAACACAATTTTGGACCATTTTCCAATTTTCTTGATGATCGTTTATCTCTTTCTTGAAGATCGGTTTTCTTACTGTTAACCTCAACTTGATCAAGTTTCCAAAATTTGATTCTGTCATATTGGGGTTCTCACAACCTCAAATACACATAGTCATGCCCAAGATCTAACTTTGAAAGTTTCTCGTCTGGATTCACGAATCCGATGTCAAGCTCCAAAGGGTTCAGCTGAGAATTCCCTATTGATTTTTCATATTCTATCAGGATGTAAGTGTCCTCTTTTGATTTTGATGAAGTAAAAGATTCAGCATGGTGATATGTGTGTTCCCGTAAAAAAGGTTCAGACAATGTGGTTAGGGCTCACATGCAGGTCTACAATGGCGCTTACAGGTTTTTGTATCTCACCCCTTTATATTAACTTGATAATGAATAGGTTCTCATTTCTTAAGTTCACATTGCAGATTACAATTTGTGAGCTTGTCTCAGATAATGGCCCTCAACTAGTCTCGACAGAATTTAAAACCTTTCTAGAAGAATGGGGTATTATACATAAAACATCTGACCCTCGGTATCCCAAAGCAAATGGAAAAGCAGAGTCTGCTGTAAAGACAATCAAGGGTATGCTATCAAAATGCGAAGAAACAGGTGAAGATCCCTACCAAGCTCTCTTAGAACTAAGGTGCACTCCTAGGCAAGATGTCAACATGAGTCCGGCAGAGATTCTTTTAGGGAGACGTCCAAGAACGATGATACCTTCCAAAGCAGGGCATAGACCTACACCCAACCCAAGCTACGAAGCTCTCAGAAAAAGGAGAAGAGAAAGCATTAAAGAAACGTACAACAAGAATGCCAAGGATCTACCTTCGATCTCTATTGACACTCCTGTCTATTTCAGAGATCCACAAAACAAATGGTGCCCGGGAAAAGTTACAAACATGAGAGGAAGAAGCTACATGGTACTCAGTGAGAGTGGAGGTACTTACGTGAGAAACAGAGTACACCTCAGACTGAAGAAGACTCCGTTTGACGACACGTTTGAAGCAGTGTTAGCCACTCCAGACAGGAACATGGAGACGCAACAGCCAAGCCAACCAAATACAGACACGGACAGAAGACCAACTAGGGCCAAGAAACCTCCAATATGGCACAGAGACTATGTTACAGAGCCGAAAATGTGACAAACAAACAAATATCTACTATATAAATGATATATAAATATCTTGTTCCATGATTAATTTGTTTATTTTCAAAGGAATGTACATATGTATAATCATTTCCTTTAATTTACTTTTAAATACAGTTGGGAAATGGAAACCAAGGGAAGTAACAGTTGTAAACATACAATATGCTTTAAAATATGGATTGATTCCCTTTGACCATCTAAAACATCTTTACAAGGAAGTAACAACTTCACACTTTGGGATGTATTCTAAAAGCGGGGTTATCTCCTTCGACCATTGTTAGTATATTAATACCCGGTACGTAAATTACAAATTGTTGTTTGTGTTATTGTTTTAAGCTTTTACAACAAAATATGATTGTATGCAAATAATACAACACTTCCTGGAATGTAAGGAATGAATTACGTTTTACTTTTATTAATTATATTTTAACTTCTATTACCAACACCAAGAAAGTTATTCTACAAATCATTATATTTCATTAGCCTTGCATTTGCAATCATGCACTTAAGTAACCAATCTTACTTTAATTAATATTTGACATTTTATTCTCGCACAATGTATTTTAGGCTCTTAAGCATCTTAAAAAAAAAAAAAAAAACAGCAGTGCATTAATTTGACATTAAATTGACAGCCAACAGTATGGTACTTTTCTCTAAAGAAAAGGGGATGTTGATGGTCCATATATTTAGTTACAATATTATTATTATAAATAATATAATGCGATATATATGTAGAGAGTTTGTTATTATTGTTAATCATGTAACTGCTGGAAACTCTCTCTCTCTCTTGACCATGATGTCGACCTAAAGTAAAACAATAAAGCTGCTCATGTTCTCATTGACTCGTTTGTTCCATTTTATAACCTGTAGGATCCCAAGAGGTCTTATTAACATGGTGGGAGCGATAAAGTCAATTCTAGTTGCGATTTTGGGGGGCATGCTAGATCTACTACTTTTAGAACTGAAAAGGACAGGAATACCATGACTCCTGTCTCAGCCAGTCACATTATACTGACACAGACTCAACCAGTTACAGGTGATGTTAAACTAGAAGAGAGCTACTCGAGTTTATTAACAGAATGGCATATCTCATGTTTGGAAGTTTTTGAGATATTTGTTTAAAGAAAAGGCTTATCCCTATCTTTAGAAGTCCACACTCTAGGACTAGGTGCAAAGACTATTTTTCACTGTCTATATATGCTTAAAGAAAAGGCTTATCTAGGATCCTATTACTGTATAGGCTCTTTCGTGAGAGGTATGAGACTTTAAACTAGGTGCAAAGACTACTTTTCACTGTCTATGAATGCTATAAGTTTTTCAATTATATTATTGTCCATCTATCTTGCTCTGTAGTTCATGTAAGTTTGTAACTGTAATGATAATTTTCTTAGGATGGATAGTAAAAGTATTTTATTACTAGGCATACTCTGACATTATTTGTGAGTTTTACGCTCTGTTTGGGTCCCCAGTGAACGCTTGCTCGAATGAAACCCTGAAGGCCAATGCTGCTGCTATCAAGATAAAATGTGCTGAGGAAAGAGCACGGGAATCTCTTCTAGGTATGTCTTAAGTCAGTCGTCACCTGGGCTGTATAATGTTCCATCTCATTTCCTAAAATCCTAAAGATTTATGTTTACAAATGAGATAGAACGTTATAATTCTACAGAGTTAATGTAGTTTATTTGCATACTTATTTCTTTTCTGTTCTGAATGTACACATGTATATTCTGGTGGGGGTGCAGTTGGGCGTTGGACGATCATTAAGAAGTTGCTGGGTTTGATCTTGGGCGTGGAGGAATATTTTTTATCAACCCAGCACGGAATGGGGTAGATGAGGCTTTGGGATCACTGTGCCATGGGTACTTAAAAATAATACATGTTCAACTACGGGTTATAGCATCTTTGATGTGTTTTGACTAATTGATCTATCTGCGCAATGAATCTAGGGTCAAACAGTTTTATTTTGGGGATCTTATTCAACTGGAAAGAAAATCCGAAGAGTTCAGCTGAGAATTCTCTATTAATTTCACATCGATCAAGATGTAGAATCTAAATCTAGTTAAAATCTTCCTTAATCTTCTTTCTCTCTCTCTCTCTCTCTCTCTCTCTCTCTCTCTCTCTCTCTCTCTCTCTCTCCTTATTCTTAACGTGTTATTAAATTCAACCTTCTCTCTTTATTTCTCCACCCTGCACCCCCTCTCTCTCCACTCTTTACTTATTTAAATTTGGCTTTTTTTATTTTTCACACGTTCCTTCTCCCTTCATTAACCCCTCTCTCTCTCTTTCTTTCCATAAATTTACATTCCACCTTCCTCTCTCTCTCTCTCTTTCTCTCTCTCTCTCTCTCTCTCTCTCTCTCTCTCTCTCTCTCTCTCTCTCTCTCTCTCTCTCTCTCTCTCTCTCTCTCCCTCTCTTTCTCTTTTAACTTGACCGATTTCTTCTTCTTTAGCCTTTCTTCTTCTTACACAGTTAGAATAGATATCCTTCATGCAAGTGTTCTCTTTTGATTTTGACGAAGTAAAAGATCAAGCATGGTGATGTGCGTGTTGTGCAAAAAAGTTCAAACAATTTGGTTAGGTCTCACATAGTGCTTGCATGAATGAGGTTCTCATATCTTAAGTTCACAGTGCAGATTACAATTACATGATGAGGTCTCCCCTAACTGATTCTGATCCATGAAGGATTGTTGTTTATTGAATAACTTCTTTTTTTCTGTTTTATAAAATTTATTTGTTTTGTACATACTTTTTTCTCCATGTTGCAGACAGTAAAACTGTGCAGGGTTACTGCTCCAAACTGTTCCAATTTAAAGTCATAGAGGTCAAGAAATACAGGTTTGTCTCTCAAGTATTAGCTTTTTAAATATATTCTGTTGTGGCAGGGATAAGGAGCAAAATGTTTGATATATTTTCTCAATATCCCTTTTTGTTTCCCTCAAAAATATACATAAATACATTTGACAACAGTGGCACATTCAAAGGTAGCATGCCATGAAATAACAAAAATGAATTAAAAAATTAAATAAAATTCAAAGCAATCATGGCTTGGAGGAAAATGTGGGTAAGCAGAAGGGATAAAAGGAAAATGTATTCTTATCAAATTGATATGGATTAGGAAGATTTTATATCTCACATGTTTACACATTTTTTTTACTTCTTTACTTAGCAGGTACATTGTCTCTCCATGGCACTGTGCTAATACATTTTCTATTAGATATAACCAGAATTTCTGTAATCTCATGCACTAGATGACAAAAATAACATGCTTTAGTCTAACAAAGCCTCTCTGTGATGTTATTTAACAGTGGTGCCAATATGCAGTAAAATCACAGATTTTCAGTAAAAAAAAACCCACATATAAATGTATTTTTTTACTTTTACATGCATATGCTTTGTTAAAGTCCTGATTTGCTCAAAATGGTTGATTTTTATGAAAATTATCCATTTGACATCACTGTGGCGTGCTTGAAAAAGTACAAGGCAGCTAATCTTTGTCTTTTATCTCTCAGTACATGGAAGGAAAGAAAGAAACATATGGAGCAGAAATACAAGCGGAATCGCCCAGAGCTGGTAGGACTTGATGTCCTCTGTTTTGTTAGTTTTAGAATTTTCTGTCTTCTTGTTCTGGAAACCAAGAGATATAAAATTGGTTCACTTGCAGCAAAGTTCTTGATTTTATGTCTCGTAGGTTTCCCTGGGGAGTCTTATACAGTGTCTAAAACTAAGGAAACCATGCATTTTGGTTTTGTTTTAGTTGTGAAGTTGTGAATAATCTGTGCATGCTAATTGTAGACTTCAGTTGTTAGCAACTGTTATTTTGTGAAAATGACTTCTAGAGACATATTAGTTTTTTTTATCAGTACATGCAATAATGTGATTGATTTAAGTAAGATTTAAATTGAACTGAATTCACAAAACGATTATTCATCATGGGAAATTGTTACATGAGAAGGTACAAAATAACAGTTCACTTCAATGTAAAAAAAAACAACAACAATTGTAAGATATGTCAATCTTATAAAATAAGCAATATAAAAAGGCTTACAAAGATTTGGCCTAGTTATATAATGAGGGTTTGATTTAGTTGTGAAGATATGGGCTAATATTAAAATATTGGTCATATTTAATTATGCAGATATGGCCTTCTTGTATGAGTCCTATTTAATTATGACAATATGGCCTTATTATAAGATATGGGTCTTATTTAGTTATGATGATAATGAATTTCTATTATTGGTCCTATTTTATTTCAAAGATATGACTTAACCCCTCCCTTACCATTTGCGTAGATTTCTAACACAGTGTTTTCTACCTCATTACCATTCGTGTAGATTTTTCACAGTTAAAACATACTCTGTACCCATCTGCATATTTTTTCCATTTAAGAGTATGTCACTGTAACCAAGTAATACAGGTAGTGTTGCTAAGCACAGTAGCGGGGTAAATGCTAGAAAGGCAGAGAATTGGTGAATTTGTTTTGATTTTTATTCACCAACATCAGTTCAGTTGAAGATAATTCAATGTCCAAAACGCAAACAGTATTGGCTGGATTTTAGGAAATTAACCATCATGTAAATATTTGGTGATACATACTAAGTAGCTGTGTAATGCTTGGTAACCCTGAATGTATGCTTTTCTGTATAATCTAAAAGGGGAGGGGGGCTCTAGAGGTACTGGGAGAAGGCTGGGTCTCTTCTGTGGTAGCCAGTTTGATATGACAATGCAGTCAGTTTTGTTTTCTACTGGTTGGTTCAGTGTCACTATAATGCGAGTCAGGAGTCCTGGTATCCACTGTCTTTGTGCGACAGTTTTTAAAATTGTCAGAAGTTAGTCTTGGGGTCTGTCCGCAATATAGGCTAGTTTTTTACAGAATACATTCAGAGACTTACTAAACAACCAAACCAGATGAATTTTTTTTCTTTGGTTTATCTGATTAATGCTCATTTTTGTGTGTTGACCAACTTTATTCCACTCAGCCTACGTCAACCAAACTGATAACATGCCCGATGCCAGGTGGCAAGCCAGAGCCAGGAGGGGTTAGTTCTGGCAAGAGAGGTAACTCAGCTGCATATACTTTTTTCATAAAATTTTTTATGACAGGAAATTTGACTTCACATTAGACTTATGCTACATACATGAAGTTCCTGTTTGGAAAATATGGTGCTAATTGGATGCTATGCAAAAACTTTGTTACGGAGATGGAACATTCAACAAGCATAAAGGCTCAAATATTTCCTGTTTGCTGATTCTGGCATGTCATTTGAATTACTAGAATTTTCACACTGTTAAGCAATGCTCACTGCAGGAGCTATTGCTTGATAATTTACATAAAACCTAAAGCAGCGTCTACCAACTTCCAACTAAATTACAAAAAATTCTAAGACTGTGTTAGCAAGCTGTTGAGTGCATAGAGCTTTGGATTTTTTTGGATAAGGGCTATATAAATGTTTGATCATTATTATTATTATTATTATTATTATTATTATTATTATTATTATTATTATTATCATTATTATTATTATAAATGTTTGATCATTATTATTATTATTATTATTTTAATTTATTTTATTATTAGCCTACTGTTATAATTATCATCAATACTGTTTTTATTGAAGGTATGTTGCTGAATTGTGTCTGTCTTGAATTAAATATGTCCCATTGTACAAGTACCCTGTGTTGTTTTTTTTCTTCTTTTTTTATATTCTGCACAAGATACATCGAGTTAAGCTTACATAGAGTGGATTGTAACCCATATGGATAACACAATCAGACCATTTTTTATCACATTGTATATATGACCTAAACAAGTACTTTGTCACTTATAGCAGTAAATGAAACATTTTCTCTGGGGCAAATATTTTATTTACGCCTAAATGTTGGCTTATATTGTTGCGCATTAATTCTTACTATAGGAATTTTTTTTATTCATTTCATCCACCTGAATGTCTTGATGTAAAGAATTTGTGCTGAACCCGACTGGTAAATCCTACTTGTGTATCCTGCATGAGTACATGCAGAGGACCCTCAAGATCCAGCCACTGTATGTCTTCAAAGAGCTTGGTAAGTAAGCGCATATTTGGATTATTCATAAGCTTTTGTTTTATCTTTTGCTTTATGTTTTGTTTTGTGGGGACGGAAGGAATGTTACACTTTTTTTTCTTTTTTAGATGTGACAGGGACAGGGAGAGGTTTGAGTTTGGCCATATTAAAAAAAAAAACCCTGAAATTTCTACAAATGTCATGTGTCATACCCTTTCGTTGTTATCATCCAGAAAACTCAAAAACCCCGTATGGTGCTACAGTGACAATCAATAATATAGAGTACGGGACTGGTTATGCATCTTCAAAAAAAGTTGCCAAACAGGAAGCAGGTATGTTCTTTTTTTTTTTTAATTTGGTATCATAGCAACTAATCTGGATCAGATAGCGCCATGAAGAGACCTTTCTAATTATGCCTAGTCGCTCTCTGCTAATTTGGATTTTAGGTAGTGACTTCTCCAACAACACCTTTTTCTCAGATATTTTCAAACTAAAATCTAGATCTAGATGATAATTATAATCTAAATAATAGTTTTGAGCGGTGAAATTTTAAATATTTCTTCCAGACCTAGACCATAATGAAACTGGTATTTTGAAATTAAAAAGATATCTCGTGCCAGAGATGATAATTATAAATTATTTTTCAATGCATTTATACATTTCAGCAGGCTATTGATAACTGGAAAAGTCCAAATTCTGACTTTGCCTGATTACCTTTGGTTGCCTCACATTTACTTATGACATACTTCATTTAATCCTGATTTTCTCTCGTTGTTTTGTCGGTTGTTGTTTTTCCTGCAGCCAAGGAGACTTTGAAGATCCTTATGCCTGATCTGTTCAACAAAATTTCGGACCATGAAATCAAACACACCATATCAGATTTATCAGTGAGTAAACTCTGATCTCTCCCTTTGAGAGTGACAAAGAGAAATGTTTGTGTGTTTTATTGTAGGGTCTTAAAAAATAACAATGGATACCTTTTGTGTTATCTACTCCATTACCGCCAGTCTCTGCTGCTTAGACTTTATATGGAAACTAGATTATTTATATTTCTTTCCATTTAGTTTAGGAAATTTTATGTAGCTCTTTTGGTGTAGACTAGAATTTAAAAAAATATCGGTATTGTAGGCCTACTTTCATTTGTGATCATAATATAAGCAAAGACAAAGTTGTAGTAAATTTTAAACCAGATATCTCTTTTTCCTCAAGATAAACCTTAGCTCTAAATGCCTTGCTTCAAATTAATTAGAGCTAATTATCTGGGTGAGACATACCTAGAAAAGAACTGAAGTGGAAGAATGTCTGTTGAACAAAACTGAAAAGCTCAATAATAAAGCTGAGATTACTATATCTATAAAACATGGAGGGAAAATTGTACAACAAAGTATAAAATTTGAAAGGATCAAGCTTGTTTTGATGAATATATTTTCATCCTGTGCCATTGTTCTTTATATTTCATGCAATATCTTTTCCCCTTTCTTTTCATTATTTCATTAGTTTTTTGACAATGTGAAAGTATCAGACTCGCGCATATTTGAGTTGGGCATCAAAGTCGGCCAGCCAAGCCCGTTCGAAATCCTCCAAGAGTGTTTACGCAGGTTGGAAATGTTGCTTTTGTTTGGTTTGTAAGGAAGTAACAGAAATGCCAATTTTCAGTAAATGTGCAGATTTTCAGTAAATGAAATATTGTTTTTGCTTATGCCTATGAGATTTAGGAATAAAAAAAAAATGAATTTTTCTTTAAACCTCTAACAATTCCAGATGAAGAAAGCGAGTCACGATGTCAACCATTAAAATGACTCGATGATCATCAAAATGGGCATTATAAGTATTTTAACATTATATGGAACTTTTATAATCCTGAATATGCTACTTAATTCCACGACAGTACAATTTATAGGAACTTCAAGAAGTCATCCTGTCAATCATTTTTTTCTCTACACCAGAAACTTTGGCATGGGTAACACACAGTGCGACATCAGTACCAAGCCTCTGAAAAATCAGAAGTGTGAATATTCCATTACAGTTGGCAAACATTCCGCAACAGTAAGTTCATACAGGAATCATGATCTGTCATCCTCATCTTTCTATCTTTTCTGGCTTATTCAAATTAGATGTGTATGATATCCGTGGATCCACGGAAATCCCCGTTTTTGCGTTCTGAAAGAAGTACTTCCGCCTTTCCCGCTTTTTCCTCCTTTCCTCCCAATTAGTAATCGGCGGAAATGTGCGAGTTTCTAATTCCACTACGGTTGTGCGAATAGCCCAGCTAGGTGATCGTCCCACTCATTGTATTGCAGATCTATTATAAACACTGAGACATACTGTTGCCTTACCGATAGCTGTGAGTATCGTGCATAAACAAAATGTTGATGGTTTATTTAAGCTTATCGATGTGGAAATGGTTTTTAACCGCCACTGTTCTAAGCTGATCGAGTGATCGCAGTTTTTACATATACTGTCAACGTCCATTTGGATAATCGAAATTCTATTTCTTCCTCCATGATTCTTTTTCTAGAGTATAGAGATTAGATCTATGGTCGATCACGTTACGTCCATTCAAATTCACACTAGATTCTATGTCTAGGTCGAAAACTAGTCATCTAGATCTATCGGACTATATCTAGACTCTAGTAAAGTGCTATTCTCTTACTTTTAGGATACAGCACTACTCTAGACTTGATTTTAAAAACCCTTGATAATTAAACAACAGCAGGTATCGCTACGAAGACTAGATAAGAACGAACTTGGGCATGCAAAGGAAATCAACGCTACAGTGAAAAATAAATTCAGATTCGAGTGGCTAGAGACATGTGACACTAAAATCAAAGAAGCTCAGTGAATTAGAAATAGACCCCCAAGAATAGATGTTAGAATGGGAATATTCAAATTGTTGGCCAATAAAATTTTAACATAAATACAATGGTCTCCGCCTAAGAACCTGCCCCTTGTAAGCCAAGAAAAGTTCTTAGAAGGTGCGGATCCTAACGGGAGAAGAAAAAAATGAGCCAAGGAGTTGTACAAAAATGATCGCTCCTTAAACAATAGTTCTCTTAGTTTTTTTTTTGTTTTTTTTTTTTGTTGCTTTTTTTTGTTTATTTATTGGCACTCACTGTCACCACACCGGTCTTTAGAATGCATTGATGTGTAAAGTTAAGCAATATTAGTTTAAAAAAAAAAGAACAAACCTCTTTCTTTGTTTAAGATCCTACTTTATATAAAAACGGAATCTAAGAGAGGAATGACTATTAGACCAGTCAAATTTTACTGACTTCAACTAAACCAATACTAAACCATTTTTCTTAGTCTAGACCAGACAGATGTTCACACCTTCATGCCCCAAACTCTTTGAATTCCCTGCCCATACCCTACCAAGTGGTGGGAGTTGGTGATGGTGAGAGAAAGTCAGATGACTTGCCAGTATTACCACATTTTGATAAAAGTGAACACCACTCCTAACAGTCTTAGATAACTATAGAAACGGTCAATGCTCTCATTAAGGAAAGAGAATTAGATTTGAGGAAACTATTTGAGTTTCGTGACTGTAGATCCGCAGGCGCCACGAGTCGGTGTGTCAAAGAGATGGCAGAAGGAAGATTTCTCTGATCTTCATACGTGGCTAAAGCCTAGCCTACTTTTTGTAAAGATTCACAGACTCAATTATGTTCACACCCCCTCCCTCTAACTCCTCTCACAGATCTGATAGTGTGTATTCAGGTATGTGTGACGGTCCTATCAGTCTTAGATCACTATAGAAATGATTATCATGCTGGGTAAGGTCAAATAATGTGTGCGCCTGAGAGAAAAATTTAAAAAATACATCCGGTTCTCTTAAAACGGGTTCTTAGATTTATATGGGGCCAAAAGCGAGTTGGTAGGGGTGTTAATTAGAGTGAAAGAATTATATTCGAGCGGGTACGAAGACGGAGTGGGCTTGTAAATGAATTTTCACACAGAGACCACTGTATTATTAATAGAACTATAGCTAGCTTTAGACTGTTTAGAATCCTAAAACTCAATGGAATCACAATATGAAAACGTCCATGAAAGCGCATTATTTTTAGGGTTTTTTCAAAATTCATATATATCTTTTGAACCATGCTAAGTCATAATGGGTATGTTTTTTTAAAAATAGCTTTTTGAATGGACCGCGAAAAATGTTCCTCCTTTTTCACTTTTTCTCACCATCATCACTGATTATAGATATCGATCAAACAATTTAAGATTTGCCAGAAAAATTTTTTTTTTTTAACTTCTATAATAAACCACACAAGTGACTTGCAGGTGCTTAAGTCTTCCATCTTATGAAATTTTGCATGTTTTACTTTGATCTCTCCAAACTTTTCATTCCTTTTGGAACTTAGGTCACCAGTCATCACTGATTATAGATATCGATCAAAGAATTTAAGATTTGCCAGAAAAATATGTTTTTTTTTAACTTCTATAAAATGTCTAATAAACTAAATAAGTGACTTGCAGGTGCTTAAGTCTTCCATCTTATGAGATTTTGAATGTTTTACTTTGATCTCTCCAAACTTTTCATTCCTTTTGGAACCTAGGTCACCAGTCATCACTGATTATAGATATCGATCAAACAATTTAAGATTTGCCAGAAAAATTTTTTTTTTTTAACTTCTATAATAAACCACACAAGTGACTTGCAGGTGCTTAAGTCTTCCATCTTATGAAATTTTGCATGTTTTACTTTGATCTCTCCAAACTTTTCATTCCTTTTGGAACTTAGGTCACTAGAAAACTCTATATTGCCCTTTGTCTCTAAAAGTCTTTTCTATTTGTCCTCCTTTGGGAGACACGGTAGCGTTAGGGTAGAACATGTGCTTCCCATGCAGGGGATCCATGGTTCGAGCTCTGGCGATTTTACCCCCTACTAGTTGGGTCGGTGTCAGTTTAATGTAACGGGCTGAGACAGAGCCATGGTATGCCTGTCCTGTTTCAAGTGTAGCAGCACATAAAGTTGTCAGACCTCAGTCTTGGGGCCCGTCCACAATATAGACTTTAGAGTGCTGACGCTGGACATTAAACCAACTCAACTCAACCCCCTAAGTTTTCAGAGGCTTTGTTCTTTTTTCCTTTCGCCCTGCAGATTCCACTTTGGCCAATGCCTTGTGATGCTTTAGTAGGTCTTTCTTAGTGTATGTCCAATCCATCTTCATTCTCCTTTCATCAAGTCTCCTCCACCCTGTTGTTGTCCACCCCTGTATCAAAGTTTGTCGGTGATGACCCTGTCTGTCCATTTTATGTCAAGGATTTTCTGTAAACATCCATTGATAGACAGGTTGCAATGAATTAGAAAAAAAACACCAGATGACAGAAAGGAATGTAAACCTAGTCTGAGTACATTGCATAAATAGTCTTTTTGTTTTCATTATGTTTCGGGGATAGTAATATTTTGTGTGCAACTAAATAACTATAATTTCGAATAAAGACATCAAAAGGCAAATTATGTTTTACTTACATGCCATTTGGTGCCTGCAGAAAATGAGGGTGTGGCATCGATCATCGGTGATCAAAATCTCTATCTTAGAATGTTAGAGAGTTAAAGCTCCAGTTTGTTTCTTTGTCAATTTTTGTTTGCTCTCTAATTGACAACATCCCAAGTACAATTCTAGCCCTTTGAATTCTAGTTTTTGTCTTTGTTCTCATTTTTATTTTATAGGTTGTAGCCAGGAACAAGCGCGACGGCAAGCAGCTGGCAGCTCAGGCCATCCTGGCAATCCTTCACCCCCACGTCCCGAGCTGGGGCTCCTTGCTTCGCCTCTACGGGACGTCGGTGGAAAAACCCATCCAGAAGGTACGTCATAGATCACCTAGAAGATCCTAGGGGTACAATGGTGCAAGTCTTAGAGCATTGGTTTCCCAATAGGGAGGTCCCTGGCTCCAAACCTACGATAGGTGAAAAATTTATCCGCAATTTTAACTTCTACTGGTTGGGTCAGTGTCAGTGTAATGGTATTCCCACACTGCCTCTGTGTGGCAGCATGTAAAAATTGTCAGAGGCTAGTCTTGGGGCCGGTCCACAATATAGCCTATTTCTTGTTAATGTTGGTCGTTAAGCAACTCAACTCAACCCATTATGGTAAGGCTAGCTCAGGACCCCCTGTGAACCATCCTCTGCCACTGCCCACTTTTGTCTTTCTATTCCCTACCATTCTAGAAATTACATGTATTTTATCTTTAAGTCTGTTTCAGGGAACTAAATTCTTATCAGCAATCTACTGCCCACTTTTGTCTTTCTATTCCCTACCATTCTAGAAATTATACATGTATTTTATCTTTAAGTCTGTTTCAGGGAACTAAATTCTTATCAGCAATCTTGACACATTTTAAAACATTTAAATAGTGCCTTTTTGTACAGTCATCAAAATTTATGATTACGAATTCACAAAGATCTGTAGCACAGAACTATATTTCCAATTATGTGCACATTTCATTCTAGTTCATGCAAATATTCCCATGCACAGTGGATCATGGAAGTTTCTTTGTCCAAAGGAAATAGCAGCACCCAATAAGAGATGTATCCCAATAAAAATTGTGCTCCATTTCAACAACTAATTTTAATGTTTGTTTCAGCCTGAAGAGATCAATGAGGTCAAAGGTCACGCCCCAAACCTTTCTGTTTTGGCCAGCTTGAGAGAAGAAATGAGAAAACTGCACAGACAAAAGGTAATGATTGGCAGTTCTTGTTGTTTAGCAAAATAATCTAACCATATGTAACTAGAACTGCACTCAATTATATAAGTGGAATCCGTTAAAGATAAACCCTGATTCAGATATTCAATGATTTTTACTTTTTTTTAGGCACCAATTGCCCTTCATTTTCATTACACTCACACTTAATGTAAAAAAGGTACCTCGGATCAAATAAACTTTTGGCTTTCCCAAAAGGTTTATCTTAATTGAATGCCACTGCAATACTATGTACTTTCTAATGAATATTCTAACAAGTTGTTAGAAAAAAAAAGAGGTTTAGTTAAGAATCAAACCAATCAGATCAAATGTAAAAAAGCAATGTCAATGATTTAGGTCTTGGCAGGGATCCGTCTTGATTACACAAGAGGCTTCCAAGGGTGGGAATGGTTGGTGAGTTTGTTTCTTATTGTCTTATGTCAGCGACTAGGAGTTATTGCAAACTGGTCCCAAGAATGTTCTGACAATTTTACATACAGTGACAGTGCAGGGGTACTAGGACTTCTGTTTCAGCCACTTAAGCCAGCTTGCACACTATACAGGAATAGGGGGGCAAGTGCTAGAGCATTCATCTCCAAGTCAAAAGATCCCTGAGTTAAAACGCACACTCTGGCAAAATGTATTCATCCGATTTTTACCCCTACTGGTTAGGTTGGTGCCAGTATTGGCTGAGATTGGAATCATGGTATCCCCTTTCTGTCTCAGTGTGGCAGCCAATACGCTTGTCACACGTTAGTCTTGGGACCCATCCACAATGTAGGCTAAACAGTGGTGACATTGACGCTAAGCAGCAAACAAACGAACATGCTGGAATAGTTTGTATAGATGACTGACTTGAGACTTTGGTTGTTTTGCAGGAGGCCATTCAGGTGAAAGGCAAGATCATCATCTCCAGCAAGGACCTGCCGAACAAAACCGTCGGAGTTGACCTCTAACAAGGACAAATTATCCTGCGTTGTGACATCTGTGATGAAACATACAGCCTACACCTGGGATTGCTTAAGTTATGCACTGAACACTCGTGGGTGCTTGGAGGAAGTCTGTGTGCCTTGCAGCTCGAACATTGGTGTGATATAATGAGTTTTGACAGTGATACCTAATTTACAAACAGAGACATGGAGTCTGACAAAAATAGAGGCTAGGACAGACAGGCAGTTAGACACAGGCATCTAAAAGTACAACTGATTCATAAAGAAATAGATAGAGGAGAATTACGCTACAACTCGGACTCGACGAACTAGCTCGTTCATTTTCAAAAGTTTGTTGGATGCATGGTTCGTTGAAGCCATGTGCCGCTCACAACTACCTAGATGGTGTCAAGCCATTCACACCCCCACCCATATCTACAACTTCCCCATTGCCTCTTCTTTCACAACCACTCACTCACACACCCACACGTCCACAGGCGGCTTTAACTCTTTGATCTCATTGCTCCGCGATCGTCAGTCAGCTGCCACTCCTCTCCCCTGCCCTCTCTGCTTATCATTTTTCAATGTTACCAAAACCTATTACTTTACCCTACACAACATGATGTGAGTCCTAGCTTATGGCAGGAGACTTATTTTTTAAAGAAGACCTGTCAGATCTTTCTTTGACAAATTTTAAACTAGGAGTGTCTGGTAATCAACTTTGTTAGCTTTCCGACCCTTCTAGTTCGTTGGATCCAAGGATGGTATGGGATAAGTTTGTTAGACCCAATTTAGTTTACTTAGGACAGAGAGGAAAAAAAATCGGGAATTTTATCTCTTTGTTGAATTCAGCGTGTACTTTGAGTCTGAGTTTGTTGTCTTAAAGTTCTACTGTAATCTCAAGCCTAGTTTGATCTTTGTCGTTGAAGTAAAAAAGGGGATAAGAAAAGAAAAAAACAAATGACTTGGATGCACAAACATGCACCTTTGATTTGACACCGACTGCCTTCCTAAGGCTCAACCATATATAACCACTTGTTGATCCGCCTTCCACTGGCTGATATTTTGAAATTGAAGCCTTTTGTCATAGGGCTACCAGTATGGCATATCTCAGAGTATACAGAGTGTGTTTGTTAGATCAGTAAGTTACTCATGGGGAAGTTAAAATATGCCTTTTTTTATCACTAAAGAAAAACAAAATTACATAAATTTTGTATTACTTATATAAAAATAATTTTTTTTTACAATAAAAACTAATTAAAATTAGCTACATCATTCTGCTAGGTTTGCATGATAATCAATTCAAAATATATTTGTCTCCTAACAAAGGAAAAAAGAATGGGAAAGGCTGTGAATTGGATTCTTAAGTTCCACAGGCATTCATGTTTCTTATGAAAGAAAAAATGCATCTAGACTGCAATAAAACGTCATATTTATATATTTCAATACTCTTCAGACTTGAAGGAAACTATGCAAAATACGCTTTTTATGTTATTTTAATATTCTGTTTACCACTAAATACTTATAGGTGTGCTTTTGTCTGCTTTTTTAATATTTTTTTTAGGCTTCTCAATAATGTCCATTCCTATAAACTGCATTGGTGCTTTGTAAAACCGAAATATATTTTATGTGAAAATAATTTTTAAAATGTCTGCTGCATTATTGCCATTTATTGTGTTACCAATTATTTCGAGTTTTTCTGTTTCACTAGTCATACCCTCTCTTGGTTTCTGATTTGATGTGAGAAATCTAAAATCTTAGGAACAGGAAATAAGAATTTTAACATATGCATGTACTACTATAGAGAAATAAGACTTTATGTTATTACAACCTAATGAAATATTGACAATACTTTGAGCAAAAAGCAGTTCTTTTATAGGTAAGTCATGTCAAGCACTTTGTTTATTTGTCATTATTTTGTGGTTATAGATTCTAATTTGGTGTCTTCACCATTTATTGCAAGTTACAACGGTGATCTGATCTAATACTTCTTCTGATTTTGATGTTCGGTTGTATTGAAATACTGAAATTGTGTGAAATTTACAAAATCAGTGCTTTTCTTTCTATTTGTCTTTTTTTGCTTTTATTTTTGTTTTCATTGTTGTTAATTTTGGAGCTGTGTGGGGTTTTTTGACGGGCATTAATTGCATTTTTCCCCCTTTTGCAGAGCTCATTTGGAGATTGGTTGATTTCAGAAAAAATAAGTCTCGCACAGTCATAAGTTGCCAATTGTTATATGGCGTTGTACATTTATTGGAACCCAAGGGTGACGCTTGGTCCGCAACTCAGAGTAGTAGTACTTATACTGATGCTTAAAAATTACCAAATTAACTCAAATGTCAAGTGCTCATAGAAGTTTTTACATTTTTTTTTTAACCTATTTTAATGAATATCACCCAGTACTGTACAGAACAGTAAATATTGCACTGATAACACTAACAGTATAATAATCTACTGACTCTTGCACTCCATTGTTTTTCTTAAATAGTTATTGTAATCCATGCAAAGTACAAGAACATTCCTAAATGTTGAGCACTGGTGATCCAAGGGGTAATCAATGATAGGGTTTCCCTTTCTAAAAAAATCCAATACATGACACCATTAGCTGAGATTCAAACCACTAACCTTTTGAATCCAGTCCAGAGCAGTAACCAATTGAATGACTGGCTCTCTCATTCATTTCATATGCGTGTAGACCATTACATAGGATGTGATTATTCAAGTGATAGGATTATTTATACATGCATTGAGTTCATATTTTTCAAATAAAGCCCATTTGATATGATGATCGCATTTGAAAATAAAACTATCAGCCTGCAATAGCAATGGGTATTTTGACAATGATGCCACACTAAACACTTAAAAGAAGGCCCTTGTCAAAAGTGTTGCTGCCAACCTTATTATTTTAGAGTTATAGTATTTCTTTTTTAATTCATGTGAATTTCTTCTTCTTATTTTTTGTGTTTGTGGCTGTTAAAAACTTTATAGTTGAAAGCTTACCTCATGTTTTGTAACAAAAAAATACATAATGAGCTGCACTAATCCTTATTTCAAAAATAGTGTTTGTGCCTTACTGATAGAAAAATAGAAAATATACGAAGAAAATAAATAATGTGTACATGTGAGAAGAATGAATATCATCTGTACTTTTGGTATACTTCTTTCTCTTAATGTTATTGTAGAGATAGACTGTAGTTCATCAAAGATCACAGTAACCCAACTCAGACTCAGTGTGTCAGACATCAGTCTTAGGACCCGTCCATAATATAGTCTAGTTGCTAAGAAACTTACCAGCCACCAACCCTTTTAACGTCACTATTGGCACCAGTGAAAATGGCAGTATTATTTCATTTTGGGTTATGTGATCCATGTTCCATTTCCTCGCTGCACTTTCTCTCTGTGATGCAAACTTTGTTATCTAAGATTGTCCGCCTTCGGGTTTCATGTATTTTTTTAGGATCATACTAAGATATTATTACATGTACTAACTTTGTGGAGTATCTGGTTTTTGTAAATTTCGCTTTCCATCTTTTTATTTTTTTATAATGCTTTGTTTTAATCTCTCTCTCTCTCTCTCTCTCTCTCTCTCTCTCTCTCTCTCTCTCTCTCTCTCCCTCTCTCTAGCCTCTAATTTTTGCTGGTTGGAAGTCAAATATATTTTCATGACTTTGAAAGAAAAGCTTATGTGAATCTCTTACTATTATTTTATTTTCATGTATTGAGTTAGATGTTGTTGCAAATTTTCTAAATAAAATATGATGATATGTGAAATTCTATGAAGGTTTTGTTTTCAAATCTGAATATTTTTTTCATTCTGTCATTATTGGTTGAAATGATACGAATTTCGGAAGGAAAACAAGAGTGAAAATGGCGTAATTTCATGAGCATTGCTTGTAAAATCACTGTGACTCCAATGACTTAACTCGCAGAATGTTATAATCGTTATTGAGTCAGACAGTCATATAACAGCATATTTCCGTTTGCACATTGAATGTTCTCTTGTAACCACCAGAACATTCGCACCTTTTAGCATTACTCACTTACTTGAGGGATTTATCACTTGGTGTGCAAACTAACACCTGTAAGTTTACAGAGCTCCTGTCTTCCAAAGTTAAATAACTCTTGATGAAATCATCGCTTATGAAAGACTTGTGTGATAATCAAACCAGTGTGAATAAGCGAGAAATTTCACTGAGATTTTACATGTGTATGGCACAAAGGTGGTAGCAATAAACATTAGTTAAAAAACAACATAATCTGTCGCTTTCCCACCACCTGTATTCCAATAAAGAGTTAGAGTGAGTGCGCACTGTTGTATATGCACTGGGGGTCTCCACAGGTTCGAAAAAATGCTCAGAGGGGGCATATAATTATGTTCTCAAAAACAAATATGTACGCCTGTTGAAACGTCTCTAAGGCCGATCGCCATTAATTTGGGAACGGGTCACAACAATCGCTCCCTTATCATGACAATAAGCTTAGAACTCATATGCGATTGATATTTTCCCGATCCGTACTAAAAAAAATTCGACTCGCATGGATTTTTTATCAATCAAGATAAAAGAATACTCCTGTAGGCTGCCCATGACTCAAAAAGTAAAAAAAAACACCATCAGGCAAAACATTTCGACAAACACAGACTGAAAGTGGAAACATATACACGGGTAGAGAATCAACCGGAAGGTAAACGCCCTTTTTAGTATTAAAATTAATGCTCCTCGGATTTCTCCTCCTACTGGTCGGATTGGTGTCAGTATACTGTATAATGAGACCGGCTGAGGCAGTAGTCCCTGATTTTCTCTCTCTGGATCTGCGTGGCAACACGTACAGTTGCACGATATAGCCTAGTTGTTGGCCTTGGAAGTTAAGAAAACACCAAATTTCCTCACGTTATAATGAATATCATGCCCCTTCCTCAATCAGAGAAAGATCTCTAACAGTGGATTAATGCTCTAGACATCAGTCTTCGCTGGAGCAGACCTAAAGCTAGAAATACAATAATTCGTCCATAATGTGATTCGCTGAAAAAGAAACGCAATTCCTGACAATCCCCACTCTGACTGCGTCCTTTCAAATGGTGATTCGCAATATTCCACTTGTCTGCCACCTTTTGTAATGAAACTTCGTGACAAGGTTTTTACCGAATGACCATTTGGTGATGGAGTTACACTCCACATAATTAAGACTGCATGCACATTTATGCTAGCTCTTATCTTTAGTTTTCATTATTGCTCGAAATGAAATACACTAATGTATATGATATTGTGTTTGTGTGTGTGTGTGTGTGTGTGAGAGAAAGAGAGAGAGAGAGAGAGAGAGAGAGAGAACGACAGATTAACAAACACACAGACAAACAGACACACTGACACGTAGAATGAAAGTGAAAACAGACACACAGGTAGATAATCAACCGGAAGGTAAACGCCCTCTATGAAATATCGGGCAAGCAGGTCAGTTCAGTAATAAAACCTCCAGCGATATTACCACAATTGTTCTTTCTAAATCCATCCTATGTCACAATGTGGGTGTGCGCTCCCGCAAACGTTGACCCAGACATTAATAAACCAGTTTTGGGTCTGTAATCAATGAGACAGTTCCACAGATACCAAATCCGCACAAAAAAGAGTTTATTCCCCAATTCAGAGGATGCTCAGTACCGGTATACATTATATACCTTTGAGATTTCTTTCGGGAGCACTTAAGTGACAATGAGACTTTAAAGACAAGAGTAAATATACGAAATAAAATTATAACAAAATCACATGATGCTCTTTCCATTGTTTGGCAATCGTATTGAGGTGACGGTCACTAGTACAATATTGCAACAATAGTGCAACAAAACAACAAGAACCCACAGAAAAACGTACATTGAATTTAGCTTCTTCAAATGTACATCAAGTCATTTTTAATTACTATCAACAAAGACAAGGTACCAAGATCGTTCTATAAAATGGGCGCCCTTACCTTTTACCAAAACAGAGAAATAAGGAGAGACAACCCATGAGTTCTGCGTGTCTTTCAAATATTTTTCGAAATTGCTCTTGCCTGTTAATTAATTAAAACACTAACCATTGCAACTAAGGGCTGATATCATGCGTAAAGCTCCAACGTCAGAGGGTCCAGTGCAAAGATGATGCTTTGAATACTTATTGGGATCAAATAGGTTATCGTGGAATTGAATTTAGAAGATCATATACGTGTCAAGTGTTCAGCTCTTAGACCCCACCCCAATGCAGCAAGAATCCAGGGGTATAGTGCGCGTATTCTGTTTGAATATCGTGGGTTCGAACTCCTGACTGGCCACTGCGTTTTTCTTCACTGTTTGGGTCGATGTCAGTATAACGTGACAGGCACAATCCTTGATGTCCACATCTGAGGTCACGTCGCCTCATAATATCTTGCTTGAGATTAAGAAGTAATACTAGGAAAGAGCTTCGCTTTTTCCGACTACAGATTATCCTTTTTCCCCCACCGGATCTCCCCCCCCCTCCCCCCTCCCCCTCCTTTCCCTAAGAGGTACGTAAAGTGCTGGTATGAGGATATACAGATCGTGCAGAATAAAGCACTGACCGATCACAGTGAACAAATAACTTTTGGAATAAAATAGCGCTAATAATGAACACAGAACGTGTACAATATAAAGTTCGGTAAAAGTGGGCACGGAACGCGTGGGATAAAGTAATGATATAAAACGTGTAGAACATAGAAGGAGTAATAATGAACATGAAACGGACACGATACAATTTGGTATATACAGAACGCGTAGAATGAAGTATGTATAGGGCCTACATAGTACATAACGTCTGGTGTTAAAGAGACAAGACAAATAGAAAAGGATAAATTTGCACAAACTGATATCCCTCTACACGTATTTCTTATCTAACTTCCTTCCATTTACCAACTAGGGGTAGAATGTACAAACAAGACGTAGCTTACGTCTCGTCGTAACAATAATTAAGAATAATAATGCTTATGACGAGACGTAAGCTACGTCATGTTTGTGCATTCAACCCTAGACCTTGGGTATAAATGACTTTATTTTCAGTTATGTTCCACTTTCTTCTAGTAATATAATTGATTTGCGAAACTCTGAAACCATGTACATGTCATCATATAATCATCAAAACTGAATCAGCTGAATCAGAGATGAATGGGAATTAATGACTCATTTCGTTTCATGATTGATTCCCTTTGATCAACAATTAATTAAATCAATTTCGCGTCTACGGCATCCTCAGACTAGCAGCTCAATCACGCCCGCAAATGGCACATTTATCGATTACTTTCTTTTTGACCGGATTGCTGTAACTCTCCTGCGCGGTGCAACATTTTCCGCTAATCTCTTGGCACCTGCAGAACAATCTAATGGTGCACCGTTACAATAACTCTCGCTCTGTCTTAGGCTTTTCCAACGATGTTTGAAGTCCGGGAGCTTTTTGGAGCAAACGGTTTTCTATCACGTTCTGAGATCCAGTTCGCATACACGCCACAGCACCGTAGTATTTCTCTTACTTTACAAAAAAGCACTTCAGCTTCTCATTGCTTATCTCACAAGAGCCATGTTACTTTGAAAAATATAGGTGTTATTTATGGGGTTTTTCCCCGAAACATCTCGGCTAATCCTTCTGCTACTACATTTATTACTTCCACTGCTGTTATTGCTATCATTAATACTGTTAGTGCAACTGCTACCATCACCTCCAACGTCACCAGCATCACCACTATTACCACCACCACCGTCACTACTAATACGACTAAAACTACTACTACTACTACTACTACTACTACTACTACTACTACTACTACTACTACTACTACTACTACTACTACTACTACTACTACTACTACTACTACTACTACTACTACTACTACCATACTATTGCAGCTACCCACAACCGCTTCACATACTGTTTTAAGCATATTCCTTCATTGTTATATTTTTTAAATAAATGGTTATTTTAAGAAGATTCACCTTTAATTAACAATGTTCCAGTGATCCGAACTTGCTGTTAAGCGGGGGCCCTCAAGAGGATTAGCAGTCGCGCTACCCCCCTGCGTTAAGAGCCGCATCTGGGACAGGGCGGTCTAATCTCTGCCCGAGGAAAACTGTACCATGTCTGGGAGATTGGATTAGACTGGCCAATCAGTGCGGTTAATAGCGGCACCTTGGGCATTTTCAATATTGTGTACTTTATACTGACGATGAGTTGTGAGTTTAAAAACGTCAACTTAGAGCTAGAGGCAAGGATTTTTTGTATCCTCAAATAATAATTTTCCCCCGGGATCTAGGTATATTACACCTTTGTTTTTACTACCCGAGATGTTTCTTTTTTCCTTCAAGTGCGCAGTGTTTCAAACTAGGCACGTTTCTTGTTTTAGACATACTCTAGTTTAATACAGTCATCTAGATTCCTTCATGGTGGTAATGGGCCGTTTCAGCCGAAGAAGTGTATTGGAATTCGCTCCGTAACAATCAGTAACACTAACTCTACATTGGCCCTGCTCATGGAAGTGTTGAAACATAAGCGGCTCTAATAGCAATGGACACCATTTCATGTTTGAGATGTATCACACCCAGTAATGTTCTCGTGTTACTAAGACCGTGAAGTTCCATTGCCTGGTAATTGGATGATGCATTCACTGAAGTGCTGTAAGTAGCGCAAATATTTATAATCAGAATCTAGAAGTATTCTCGTCATTTAAATTAAATCATCATCATCATCATCATCATCATCATCATCATCATCATCATCATCATCATCATCATCATCATCATCATCATCATCATCATCATCATCATCATCATCATCATCATCATCATCATCATCATCATCATCAACTAAATCTATCATTATCTGCAGCAATACTATTCATCCAATCAAATCATACTTTGATTTATCGATCATTATCATTAGCATCATCATTTTCATCATTACCATCTTCGTCGTCGAGGTCGTCGTCAAAAACAAACTATACAAATAACAACAGAAACTAAATACTATCATTTCTGTCTTTGTCAATACTATTCTCCACCCAAACGTACCTTTGATTTTCTGTTTTATTAGTCCAGATTGGCTCTTGATTTAAATCGAAATTAAGACCATGAAAAAATGAGTCATAATAATTTTAAATTGTAAATCAATGACATCGTGTCAAAAAAATAATTCAGTGACATTTTTTCCCATAGGAATCAACAATGTAGGTCCAATTGTTTATATCAAATTAGTTTTTGTTGTTATTGTTTACCAAAAGCGATGTTTTTTAATACAGCGGCAGCAGCCTCTTCTTAATAAATTATTTTCAAACTCTTCAACAACAGAGGAACAATAATATCGTCGTTTCGTATCAAATTTATCCAACGCAAAAAATTACAGCAATAATATTGGAATTGCGATATCTTAAAAACTTTTTTTAGTCCAGGAAAATAGCGAAAAAAATAGGCTTAACCTACAACGAATTGCTTTCTAAGTGTTTTTTTTTTACATTTTCATGTTGTTGAACATCTAAAACATAAGATACTACAAGTTTACCGCCGTAAAAGTGGCGGAACGTGGTTCTCAAAGATCATCAAGCGCAAGTTGTTTTTTTTTAACGCACTATTTTTTCAATAAAACACAAATTCTCTATTCTATTAACAACTCTTTTACAACGTTTTAAGATCATAGCAAGCGCTAGGTTTAGATAACAGGAGGATTTAAAGTTTTGTTTACTAAAAATCAAAAAAGCAATTTATTTTTATTAAACCCCGTATTTTTCCGTTGGTGGTTTAAATATTTGCACACACAAAAACAAAAAAAAAAAAACAAAACAAAAACGCGTTTACTATGTTGAAAACAATAGGCATACGTGTAATTTCACCATTTCTTTGTTTGTGTCGGTCTACATCTTTACTATACCATACTAAAAGTTTACCGCCGTAAGTCTCGCGCAGTATGGTTTTTAAGAGGTCAAGGTCATGAAGGGTGTTTCCTTTAAAGCGTATCATTTTCTTAAAAAGTCACGTACTATTTATTACACCTTTAATAGACAACTCTATTACAAAATTCGAAGCTTCTAGCTAGATGGGTTTAGGTGACATGATGCTTTGAAGTTTTTTTTTATTACATTGACATAGAGAAATTTTTTTTCTTCAAACCTGTATTTCTCCTTTTATATTATTTGAGAAATAAATCTATGTAAGAACGTTTACTTTTTTCAAGGTCACGCAAAAACAAATTGAAAAAAAAAAAAAGATTGTTATATCCCTTTTTATTTAATATAACAATTATAAGGTACATGGAAGAAATACAAACGGCTGTTATATATAAAATAGTCAATAATAATAATAGCAACATAATTATTGATAACAGTGCTAATTATAAAGCCGATAATAATGAAAATACTATTGAAAAACAATGATAATGAAAGTACACCAGGCAAAAACAACAATAACAAACAACACAAAATCAAGTAAGGAAAAAAAACTAAAACAAAAACAGAAACAAAATTACAAATAGCATCTACATCTATAGCAATTTATAATATTGTTCATATTAATAAAGTTGCTAAGTACTTATAAACTACAAAACGTAGGCCTACATTACATTACAAGAATATTTTTAATCAAATAACAACATTTTAGGGTGACAATTAATTCGTTAGGTGGGACAAGGTACTCCTAATTGTATACAGCAAGTAAGACGAAAAAGGAGATAATGATGATGGAAATGATTATAATGATGATGACGATAATTATTAACAATTTAAATTAATGCATGACAATCGCAATACGAAATGGTATACAGAGAAGCCATGACATGAGTAGTAAAAAGGTTATAAGTATGTTAAACTCTGTAACTTTATAAGTCAAAATTCAATGAAATACTTCTCTAATTCCAAAAAATACTATTACTTCCAGATTCCACATGAACTAATTTCGAGAATCAATACAGAGATATTCTATTGCTATCAGCATTCATTTGTATACATTCAATGTTTGGTTATGAATCTTATGAACGTTGAGATTGGATATGTCAATGATGAATTACATTGACGAGAGATGTCTACCTACTTTCAATGCCATGTAAATTGTCCAATTTCCTTTCCTGTTTTGAGTACATGTACTGTAATGCTGAATTTTTCATAACGTTTCAATGTTAACAAGTCCTCTTAAACCCAGGGACACATAAACCTTTAATCCCAACCACTGGACCGTTGTTTATAATATTATAGGAAGCATGTTTTGCCCATGGTATATCAGAAGTACGGTATGGAAAAAGGAAGCCCTGAAGTCGGCATCAACCTTAGAGATGATATCTTGCTAAAGAAACGTCGCTTTTGACATAGTTCTCTGCATTGTCAATTCGTAGAGTGCAGCAACGTCTTGAAAATGTAATGAAGCTGTGATTCAATGTCTTTAAAAAGAAGAAAATATATATATTGACGAGACCAAAGTAACAAAAATTACAATTATAGTGTCACACTGTCAGCATTATCCCCTTGACACGAACAGTTCATTTTTTTTTTTAATTTATTCATTTAGTTTTGACAAGTGCTTTCTTCCTAACCGAAATTGCATTCATTTTGAAATTGCTAAAACGAGCACACGAAGTTTATGCTATTTTTATTGGTTGACGGTATATTTTCATATTGTAGACGTCAAAACCATTTTGAACTGTATACTTCCCACCATTACATGAATTATAATTACTCACTTTAGCTGAATCTTTAGATTTTGGGGTTTTCCTCCATCTTCTGATCCACCATCATCGAGTTTTTAGCTATGTTCCCTTATAATTCGGATTATCAATTAAAAATTTTTATGTTGAATATATTTTTTGTTTCCATCACAGACATTCTGCTTGAGTGTGCTGCTACTTCTTTACAATCTTTTCTAGTAGTGTTTTTATCAAAGTTTCTGCACGTGTCTTTAGTATTAGGCCATTTTTCTTCACCTGTCACTTACATTTCATTGTTGTTGTTTCATAATCTTCTTTGCCTATATACAAAAAAAAGTGATTTTTCGAATAAGTCTAATATATATCATATTATCACATTTTTGTTTATCCATAACTTACTTTTCAAATTTTACGTATAAGGAGATTTTTTTTAAAATGTACACTGATTCCCCCCCCCCCCCTTTTTTCCCCTCCCCCCCCTCTCTCTCTCTCTCTCTCTCTCTCTCTCTCTCTCTTTCTTTTTTTTCCTTTCTCTCTCTCTGTCTCCATCTCTCTTTTCCTTACTCTCTCTCTCACACACACACACACATCCGTGCACACACACACACTTACTCATTGTCCTTGTCAGTCTAGAGCTAATGCCAGGAGCTTCTAAGCCTTTTTCTCTAGATCTATTATCTAATGTACCAGACCCGGATCCTGAAGATTTTTACACTTACAGCCAATAAATAACCCAAATCGCGCCAATGCCATCAATCCCACACCCCGATACATGTAATACTGAACCTGTGGGGCTCTACCCCTATCAGTTTAAGCCGTATAGCCGCCAACCACACCAAACCTCAAACTGTTCTTACAAGGGTGAATAGTGTAAGATTAAGAAGACCCGAACAAATCCGCTGTTTTAAGGGTAGGGTTGGCAGCTCTGGAGCCATCGGACAATGCCAAAATGACCAAGTCTGGTTAACACGCGTTGTTTCCACATTATCAGGATCTATCGTCTTTGGGCTAAGTGTAATTACATCTATATAGACAGAGATATGAGGGGTTTAGGGAGAGAGAGAGTGAAAGGGAGAGATATGAAGACAGAGATAGAGGGGATAGCTAGTAGAGAAACAAAGACAGAGCCCAGGCAAAGAGATATTGAGAAAGGGAGAGAGAAAAATAAAGATAGGAGGGGGACGTTAGTTAGGCAACCAGGGTGAATCAGACAGAATTGGGAATTCTGACAATTTGAGTGATTAATTCATATCTTGTGAAAGAAGCACCATGCACGTTAAGAGTTTGAAAGAAACATACCGCTGTCTTTAGAATTTAGAGCCAGAGACAATCGTTCTCCTGATGTATGAAAAGTGAAAAGTGCAATTTAAAGAAACGTTTCGATGTTTAATAGAGTAATTGATTAATTGACTATTTAATGCAATCAATTTTTGCTGAACCCGAAAAAGATATGGGACCAACTTTGAAAACGTGTCCAGGATACAAAAATGGATGGCGCTTTCTGGTTCTTGGCTAAGGGTGTGGCGCAATAATAATGATGGTGATATCCCATCTCTATCCCAATAGTAAAAAGATTCACTCTTTAACCGCGTTATACGTTACATTGCGCAGATAATAAAGTGGTTTTAGTGATCTGAGTATCTCTGTGTATCTGAAATTACGCGGCAGATCTCTTTCTCCCATTTTCTTTCACATGCTGACCTCTTTTCTTGTTTTTAATTAGTAGTTTTCATGTAGCCTTCAATTGCAAAACTGTATATACTATACAGTGTATAATTCCAACCACTCAATGCTGTTTATTTTCCTTTCCCTCCCCACTCTCCACTCTCTCTTTTCTCTCTCTCTCTATATCTCTCTCTCTCTCTCTCCCTCTCTCTCTCTTTATCTCTCACTTTCCTTTCTCTCACGCCTACTGTATGTCTCTCCCTCGCAGACTTTCTCGCAGTAATATTCTTCTCTCCCTGTTGTCCTCTCCCTACTCTTCTCTCGCTCTATCCTCAGTGTCTGTATGTATGTGCCTCTGTCTGTCTCTCCCTTGCTCTCTCGCTCTCTCCCCTCTCGCTCTCAGCCCTTTCCCTGGACTTCCTGTGTCCAGAGAGGGCCAGTAATGGAGACAATACAAGCCCAATAAAGACAACGACGCCTCTTTAGCCCCGGACTTCCCGTTAATCCTCAGAGCCAATATTGGTGTAGCGGTTCCTTGCGTCTCTCTCCCTCTCTCTCTCCCTTCTCTCTCTCTCTCTCTCTCTGTCTCTCTGTCTGTCTCTCCCTTTTTTCTCCATCTCTGTCTCTTTCTCTTTCTCCCTTCTCTCTCCCTTCTCTCTCTCCATTCTCTCTCTCTTATCTCTTTCATCTCTCTTCTCCCCCCCTTCCCTCTCTCCCTTCTCTCTCGCTCCCTTCTCTCTCTCCCTTCACTCTCACCCTTCTCTCTACCTTCTTTCTTTTTCTCTCTCTCTGTATCTCTGTCCCTTCTCTATCTGTCTCTCTGTTTGTCCTCTATGTATCTGTCTCTGCATCCCCCCCTCTCTCTCTGTCTCTCTCTCTCTCTCTCTCTCTCTCTCTCTCTCTCTCTCTCTCTCTCTCTCTCTCTCTCTCTCTCTCTCTCTCTCTCTCCCGGACTGTACGGACGAGAGCACCCTAATCGCGCACATAAGAGCAAGCAGAGACGTAAGTCACGAGTCGAGTGTTTCTCTTTTCCTCGCTCTCTCTCTGAGACCTATAAGCCACGTAACCAGTTATCTAGCAACAAGGGGTACAGTTAAGGAATTTAAAGCTCCCCCGAGAGGTTTTTGTCTCAGGCCTTGAAGAGGAACAGTTGTCATTGTGATTGGGAACTTGCCCAGATCTAGTTTGTATTCTCAGGTTGGATAGCAAAGATTTCAAGAAACAAAAGAAATCTCCGAGATAAGGCTAAGGTAAGTTGTTGCGATATGTCTGTTGTGCGTTACCGAGATGTTTACACAAAAAATACGCATCGACGGTCGTGTTGAAGTGTTTGTGTTTGGTATCACCATTGGCAACAAGCTATTTTGTCACGTGGGTACTTCTTCGGTTAATGTGAGTGATGTAACAACCCCTGACTAATTTTACATATTCTGGGTTTCCTGAAAAAGTCTATTGACGAGGGCAGTCATTGAGAATTAAACCTTGGACCTCCTGCTCCTTAGTCGAGAGCACTTCCAACTGAGATAAAGGCGCTCCTTCTGCCATAAAAGCCAATAATCTTAAGATTCGACCGCGAATCAGGAAACCAATCAAGTGTTAATCGAAGCGACTTCCTGTACATTATTGGAAACGTTAAACGTAACCAGGAGTCTAAACTCGCAAAAATGGTACACTATTTTGACTACTTTTCACTCTCCTCAGAATCAATGAAACCTTAAGCGCTAAAGTCGCCTAATACCGTGGACTAGGTGTCTGCATGTTAATAATTAACTAACCATGTAACTAACTAAGGAAAGCTTGCAGTGCTTGCTCAATATTATTTGTCAGAAACCCCTCTCATTGATAAAATTAAGATCTATCAGACCTGGAATATTTTTCACAAGTCTAAAGTCCGCGGTTTTAATAAGGTTCTTCCAACCACCGCTGCCAATCCGTTTAAGTGATACATGAACAACAAATTACGCTTAGTCAGGGATCTAAGCTTATAGCATTGCTTACTTACTAAGCTAGAGTTGAACTTGAATAATTATACTCTTATAAGGAGCCTAGATAGATTCCATTTCCACGCTCTTAAGTTCTTATATGCGCGTGAGAGAGAGAGAGAGAGATAGTAGTAGAGAGGGAGAGAGAGAGAGAAAGAGAGAGAGAGAGAGAGAAAGAGAGAGAGAGAGAAAGATAGATGGGTATGTAGAGAGAGAGAGAAAAAAAGGGGGCCCTTTATTACGCCGTTGTTGGATATAAACCTGCAGATTTTGCAGTGCCACTTGGTAGTGTTAACTACTGCAACGATGAGGCGGCCACTAAACCTGAGTTTGGCAGTGCCAATAAATACGTCAATATATCGTGCACCTATGATAACAGATAGAGAGTGTCAGTTGATCGTGAAGTTTAGCTGCCGATAAAAACGTCAACAACAACAACAAAAAAAAAAAACAACAAAAAAAAAAGCAAACAAACGAACAAACAAACAAAACAAACCCAAAACAAAACAAAAAACAAAAAACAAAACAAAAAAACAACAACAAAAAAACAACAACAAAACAACAACAACAAACAAACAAAAAACAAAACAAAAACAAAACAAAAAACTCGCATCGAAGATAACCAATAGTACTCAAACCTGCAACTGTCGCAATATTGGTTAATATGTTAACTACTGCGCCACACTGCTTGGTTAACCTTGAGCTTTGTCAGTGCCGATAACATGGCAATAAATCCCCGCCTATAATAACAGATAGCGAGCGATCGGACGGGTGGCTGGTGTCAGCTCAAGATTTATACAGTCTCAACTTCCTGGTGTGTGTGTGTGTGTGGTGTGTGTGTGTGTGTGTTATGATCTCTGTTCCTTGTTAATGCTTGTAAGATTTTGTATACTGGTTGGGTCAGTGTCAGTATTATGTGATCGGATGATACAGGAGCCCTGGTATCCCCACTTTGTCTCTGTGTGGCAACACGCAAAATTGTCAGACATTAGTCTTTTGACCCGTCAACGATATAGCCTAGTTCCTGTCGTTGGCCGTTAAGAAACAACCAAACCAAACCTACTCTGTTATTTACACAACATCTCCCAAGTTCTTATGTAGCTGGAATGAGACTTGCTGAGATTCGCACTGAGAGAGCGACATTGATCTGTGAGAAGAGGCAAACCGGCGCAAGTGGTAGAGTGTTGGTCTTCCAATCGTCGGGTCCCTGATTCAAAACCCACGATTGGTCAAAATTGTATTTTTCCTACTTCGTCTCCTACTGGTTGGGTCGATGTCAATATTATGTGACCGGCTGAGATATGAGTTCAGTTATCCCAGCACTGTCTCTCTGGAGCAGCACGTAAAACTGTCAGACGTTAGTGTCGGGACCCGTTCACAACATAGCCTATAGTGTGCTGACGTTGGACGCTACGATCCAAACAAACAAACCGTGTGAGAATCCCTTGTACTAGATTCAAAGGTCAGGTTTATTACAACCGGCTCAAAGCGCTGTACAATGTCAAAACTAACCATGTATAAAAACATTAATTTTTAATGAACGCATGCAACGTGTGTGATTTTAGCTGGAATAACCACCAGTCATGCAGGGAAAATTGAACAGTGGCTCATCAAGTATGCATGTCACATTGTTAGTTTTCTAAGGAAATCAATAGACAATATATCATGACCTGAATAACTTTGGAACTTGAAACTCGTCCAAGAAAACAACTTGATCTTTCTATCGCACAATAGTGGTGTCTGGGTATCAATTTTAGTTGTCTTGTGAAATTGAATAACAATTCCATGGGCAGATGTCGATGTATGTAGCAATATTGTTCCGATAGTAATGATTAAACTAGAACCACAGGCTTACACTAAGTTACACATTTTTTTCTTTTTGAAAAAGGAGACGAAGATGTTTCTGAACAACTTTTCTGTCCTTATGATAGAGGGGAAACCTACATTTTCTTTAAAGTTGGAGTAGATAATGTGTACATATGTGAACAAGTAAGAAAGACGTAAACCTTCAGAGTCCGTTCATTCCAGTTGGGTTGATCAATGTCAGATATAACGAAACCAGAGAACCTCTATTATGTAAATCTAACAGCAACAATGAATTTATGGCGCGCTGTTCATTATTATTTATTGTTTCCCATAGAAAATATACAATGGGACATGCATAGTTGATACGCCTTCTGTCCAATATTTATGACCGGTGGTTATTCCAGCTAAAATTACACACGTTGAATTTCTAATGATATAGAGAGGCTATACCACAACTCTTGAAACACTACGCTACACATTTTAACTTTGACGGTTTTGGATTTTCTAGTTGGACTTAGAGGCAAGAGAAATAAAATTGTCAAGGAATTAAACATGATTGTTAGGAATCCGATTTCGAAAAAAGTTATTCCACTTTTTCAAAAGACATCAAAAATGTTGAATGGGCATAAACATCATAGTGTCCTCTTGAAGTAGATCTACATAAATATTTTCCGTTTGCAGACTGTGTATTCACGCGAGGTTCGGTGGCTCTGAGGTAAAGCATCGGCTTCTGACGCAAAACGTCCGTTGTTCGAGCCCTGGCGAATTCAATCCCTACTGGTTGGGTCGGTGTAAGTTTAATGTGATCAGCTTCGACAGGAGTCATGGTATTCCCGTCCTCTCTCGTGTGTGGCAGCACATAAAATTGTCAGTCTTGGAGCCCGTCCACAATATAACTTGTATAGTACTGATGTTAGAACTTTAACCAACTCAACGACTACTCCCCACAACAAGTACGAATTCACTTACAGTTTCAGAAAGCAGTTAAAAGATAATTTACGAGCTGTAATAACTCATCAAGCAAAGGAAGTGGGTAGTGCTAATCAGTGCGATTTATTCTTTTTTTTTTTTTAATTTGTATGAAAACATAAAGTGCGCAAAATGGAATCAAGTTTTAGATCTTCGTCGGATTTTGACTTGTTTGTTCTGCCTAAGTGAATTTGGATTTAAAATTAATGTAAACCAGAGACTTAGTACTAGAGGTCAAGAGCTTTGTACGCTGGCCAATCGACCACTTTAAACAAACCGGGCTGGCTTTAGTCGGCTTCATTGGTCAAGTCTGTTTGACGGTTAATTGGTCAGCCGTTCCTTTAGGGGTTTCTCTCTCTCTCTCTCTCTCTCTCTCTCTCTCTCTCTCTCTTTCCCATTTTTGACCCCCTCTTTATCCGTCTCTTTCTCCCTCTCTATCTCTTTCCCTTTCTCTGTCTCTCCATTTCTCTCCCACGGTATCGTTCTGTCTCTGTCTCTGCCTGTGCATATGTTTGTCTGTCTGTCTCTGTCTGTCTGTCTGTCTGTCTGTCTGTCTGTCTGTCTGTCTGTCTGTCTGTCTGTCTGTCTGTCTCTCTGTCTCTCTGTCTGTCTCTCTCTCTCTCTCTCTCTCTCTTCATTCCTCTTTCTGTCTCTCTGTCTTCTCTCTCTCTCTCTCTCTCTCTCTCTCTCTCTCTCTCTCTCTCTCTCTCTCTCTCTCTCTCTCTCTCTTTCTTTCTCCTCTCTCTCTCTTTTTTCCTCTCTCTTCCTCTTTCTCTCTTTCTCTCCTCGTGTTTCTCGCTCACATTCTTGTTCTGTGTCTTTCTCTTTCTCATTCACTTTCCCTTTATTTTTCTCTTTCATTTTTCTCTTTTCCCCTTTCTTTCTATCCCCAAATCTCCTGTTTAAGTGTTGCCTAGGTTCCCCCGGAGTTACTAATGTAGAATGTGGTCACTCGAGGTTTAGTTCAGTTTAACCGGGGTGGCCCTCACATGACTCTATGAGTGTGTGTTTGTTCTCTTGTCTTTGCGGTGGTATGTTTGATTTCGTTCAAGAGAGGAAAGTGACAGTGGTTATTCAGTAAACATTTTGATTAGAAACCTGTAGCAAGTTTATTGGGAAGATGAATCTCATCATTTACAGTGTAGACGTATCTCTTTCGCTCCGGTTCTCTTTTTCTAAACGGTCATATCAATCGAGAAAACCAGCAACACATGTATTAAGCATTTTAACTTCACCAACCATTGAATAAAGAACATATATAAGAACAATTGTCGTGTAGGGGGGTGTTGAAAGCAATGCTGCTTTAAGACTTCGTTTTCTCCTACATAATTAGTAGTTGTATGTTGTTGTTGTTTAGTTGGTTTTTTTTTGGAGACTAGTATAGATTAATTGCAGCAGTGTTTTGCGATGTATCCTCGGCGATCCTTATATTAGGTTTCTCACAGATTTGTGTCTTAGCTAGAGGACGAGCCTGACCTAAGTGGTAGACCACTCAGATTCCCAATCGATAGGTACCTGGTTCGAATCTACGATTGAGCAAAGTTATTTGTCGAGTTTTGTTCGGAAATGATTAAGTCGGTGTCAGTATAATGCGAAAGAATATAACAAGAGTTTCACCCCCTACTGGTTGGGTCGGTGTCAGTTTAATGTGACCGGCTGAGAAAGAAGTCATGTTATCCCCGCCCTGTCTCGTGTGTGGCAGCACATAAAAATAAATTGTCAGACGTCAGTCTTGAGCCCGTCCACAACATAGCCTATATACTGCTGATGTTGGACGTTAAACCAACTCAACTCAACACAACTCAACCGACCAATCAACTAACTTAGAAGACGTTAAACTAGGACTGATCTTCTTTCCCTATACAAAGAGTGTATGTGCCGCGACTGCCATTGTCTATCAATGACCAGTGTCCAGTTAGTCCTCACCCTGGTCTATAGGACAGGGGGCTTTATTCAGGACCCTCGGCGCAAAGCAAACCTTTCACAGCGGTAGATATTGTGTAACGTTTCCTCTAAGAGGGGCTACTGTCTATAAAGTTTAACAGCCGTATGTTACAGCTGTTTACCTAGAACACATATTATTGCGGTAACGCCCAACACAGTTCCTCAGAGGGAAAGCAGAAGTCCCATAGTCACAATGATAACCACACATTTTAATATAAGGCGATTTGGTGTACGCGTGTCTTTTTCCCCCTTATGTTTACAACTTTGAGTTTGAGTTTGTTGATTAGCGTCCAGCGCCAGCTCTTTATAGGCTATATTGTGGACGGTCCCCAAGAATAACGTCTGACAATTTTACGTGCTGCCAAATAGATACAGTGCGGAGATAGCTCCAAGTTGAGATATCATTGTTTTACCACTTGCGCCGTTTCACCCCCATTCTTTACTAGAAGCCTGGTTCATTTGACGTTTAGATTTCTATTAGCATAAGTATCAAGTTTCGTTCCCCCATTCTCCTTTCTTTTATTAATTGTTATTTATCTTACTTTTTTTGCCTACGAAACTCTATTTCTTTTCATTGTGATATATATGACAATGAAAAAATGTAAAAAATTACACCCGATCTTTTTCGCAGTTGAATATCTGACTCTATAATATCTATATTGACAGTTTCTTTGCTTTCAATCTCTCCCCCTTTCTCCAAAACACTTTTTACTCTTTTTCTAGCCCGTCAATGCATAAGACTGCAACAGTTTTCTGTCGAGGAGGCAGCAGTGAGGGGAGCGATGGGTCCGAGTTTATCGATTTATAGCCAATTCGTCAGTGTATTGGTCCCCGGTTTAAATCCATCTTGTAGCAAATCAGAATAATTTTTTCCCGATAGCTCACTTGCTGTTTCTTTATTAAAGACGAGAATCAGCTGCACAGTTTTGCATTGCTCAATCCTCCTCCTTGATGAACTAACCTCAACCTTTATTTAAGTTTACGTCCTCTATCTTCGTTCGGTAACTTTCGATAAAAGTCGGTAAAGTCACATTCCTAATTTCGGATACTCTCGATTCGATCCCATGATTTTGTAGAATTGTTTCCCCTATTGAATCGATCAGTGCCATTATAATGTAACCGGCTGAGACAGAAGTGCTGGTACCCCCCCCCCCCTCTCTCTCTCTCTCTCTCTCTCTCTCTCTCTCTCTCTCTCTCTCTCTCTCTCTCTCTCTCTCTCTCTCTGGCAGCTCGTAAAATTTCCAGACGTTAGTATTAGCACCAGTCCGCGGTAAAGGCTATTTTTTATGGTAGATGCTGAGAATGCAACTTAACTTACCAAAGAACCAACCAATCTTTGACAAACACAGGAACGTAAAACTAAATAACGATCATGTAAAATCCTTTGAGTATAACTGGACCAAGGACACATGATGGCTGTACATGTATTACGAATAATGCCTTGAATTTTTTTCCTTCAAACATTTTAATGTGTCTATATAGAGAGGACTCTCCCGTTCCAAGGATAATCCAACATAACCCGACACCCTCTCTCTCTCTCTCTGTATCTCTCTCTCTTTCTCTCTATCTCTCTCCCTCTATCAATCTATCCCTGTCTCTGTCTAACTCTCCCCCCCCTATCCCTCTATCTGTCTTTCTGTCTCTGTATGTCTCTATGACTGACACCCCACTCTCTTTCTTCACCTGTCTTTTTACTTCCTTTCTCTCTCTCCTTCTCTCTCTCTCTCTCTCTCTCTCTCTCTCTCTCTCTCTCTCTCTCTCCCTTCGACCATTTCAAATTAGTCACGTATTTCTCAAATAAAACTAGTACGTTGTGATAAAAACGGTTTTCTACACAGGATATGGAGTTTCAAACTTTATATCCTGTGATTTTCTATGTATCGTTTTCTGCTTGGACAGATACTGAGAAAAGCAGTTTTGCGCAAGGAAATTACATGTAGGGATCTTTGCTTGCTTTTGAAGAGGGTAAGGATTTTAAGCTTTCATCCTTATTCTCCTTATCTATCGTTAACGACCAATATTGCCGTGTGAGTACGGAATCACATTGCCTTCCTGCTTGGGCTTTCTCTGTTTCTCTCACTCAGTATAGCCCCGTATATAAAAAACCCTGTCTCGCTCTAACATTTATCTACTTTTTCATACTGATCCTCATAAGACCTTTATGACTTAAAAGTCCTTAATAGTTTAAAAGGTCTCAGCATGGTCGTTGTCAATCCACACAAACCAATTCTTATATTGTGTTAAACTAGAACAAACCACTGAAATTTGTACAATGCAGAGAAATTAAACTGTTTAATGATGTTATCATTTCTCTCCCAATTTTAAAATTCTTTTTTCCGTCAAGATATCAAACCTAATAATGTCACGTAGACGGATTCAGATCTTTTTTGTGCCATATAAGTGCGTTTTTTTTTTTTTACTTTAAAGGCCCATTATGTATATGTAAATCAAACCCATATAACTATTGTTTTCATGCGGTAGGTTCACCTTTCATCTAGAATTAATAGTAAAAAAAATAGGATTAACAAGTAACTTGTTGGATGTTTTTGGTTTTTATTTTGCCAAGAGGGCGTATTGTTGTTGTTGTTGTTGTTGTTGTTGTTGTTGTTGTTGTTGTTGTTGTTGTTGTTGTTGTTGTTGTTGTTGTTGTTGTTGTTGTTGTTGTTGTTGTTGTTGTTGTTTGTTTTTGTACTTGTTGTTGATGATGATTTTGTTGTTTGTTTATGGGTTTTTCTCTGTTGCTGCGCTTTTTGTTTAAGGTTAGAACAATCAAAATTATTTAATTAAATACCGCCCCCACCCCCCCCCCCCCCCCCCCCCATACTCCCCCACCGATGGTACAAACGAAATTACAAGAGATACATGAAGTAAAAAAATAGGAAAGAAATAGTAAAGATGATAATAAAAGCGGTAGTACAAGCGATATAACACGTGATAAGAAAGTAAAGAAACTGATATTGCAAGTGAAGGTGCAAGCAATCGCAGAAGCTATCGTCAGAACAGCCGATACAGATAGGAGGAATTTAGACTTTTTAAAAGAGATGAGTGCCGTCCCATGATCACCTATCTCTGCTATAGACCCGGTACTTGATGAATGGATGAATAATGCAAGAAATGGTGCAAGCGATGTTACAAGCGATGCTGTAAGCGATAATACAAACTATAGTGCAAACGATTGTGCAAGATGTACAACCAGTATTACAAGCGACCCCCGACCCCCCCCCAAAAAAAAAAAAAATAAAAATAAAAAATTGTTCAGTTTTCAATATTTTTATATTTGAATTAATACTAAGAGGAAAATGTACAGCATCGAACTTCGACGCTTTTTCATTTGAGAACTAACCCAATAAACATCATGTTTTCTTCTTGACCAATTCTACGCAGCAGACAATGGCTCCTCGATCGCTAATCGAACCGACATTAATCGGCTCCAATCAAGCGTATCGATCACCCAATAGGCTCCTGTTCCTACAAGTGGAATGTAAAGCGGTGCTATCCAGTCTCTCATGCTGGTCACTTAGCTTCACTTGGCCTCACGCGGCTTCACTCGGCTTCACTCAGCTTCATGTGGCTTCATTTGACAGAGACGTTGTCACAGAGAGTTGTCTGTACAGTGTAGACTGGCCCAGTACCGACGCAATGTGGGTACAATGTGGGAACAATGCCGGAACAACTCCGAGACAATACCGGACCGCCCATTTCACGTTTTGTGGCATTTAGAATTCCCGTTGCAGGGTAGATCCTTTGATCAGTTTATGTACAGGTTTCACGAAATACGTCTACGCGTCGCTACTTTTATTTCCAGCTCAGAAATAAAAAAATAAACTTTAAAAAGCTTCAATAGCTAAGTGGTCTCTGACCCAGAAATGGATCGGCGATTACACATTGGTTACTTGCTCATGCCTAACACGTACAGCTCTTCACGGACAGAATCATTGGAAATCTAGATAGAGAATCATGCGGCAGTTGGACATTTTGGTGATTTAAATTATGTTTAGAACTGATGCAAAGATCTCTTCAGCCTAATCAGTGTAAGCAGTCCCTCGTGTCGAAGTACCGTATCAGAGAACAATGCAGGATTTACGTGTTTTTCCAAATCGCTCTATGCCAGGAAATTAATGTGCTTCGCGTTTTTTTTTCAATCTGCAGTCTGCACTTACCCCTGCTAAGGTAGGTGGACACATTTTGAAGAGCTTTTATTTAAGAATAATCAGAATAAAAGCGAAAATATGAACTGATAGGTAAAAAAAGAATACAATTATTAAAGAAAATACTAGATACAAGACACCACTAACACTACTAATACTGGTACTGCTACTGCTACCACTACTAAAAATAATAATTAATAATAATAATAGATGGTATTTATATAGCGCCCAACTCCGAATTATCAGGCTCTGGGCGCTTTACATCGTTAAAAAAACGTACTAACTAAACTAATTGAACAATTCAAGTGATATTTAAATAAAATAACACACACACACAGGCACACACACGCACACATACTCAGTAACACCACATTTACCAACATCTTTAACCAACAAGAAAAACACATATCAATTTAGGTATAACTTTGAAACAAGTGGTGCTTAAGTGAGCGTTTAAAGATTTCTATAGAACCTGATTCACGTATATATTTTGGTAGGGTATTCCACACTTTTGGACCTAGGAAAAAGAAAGAGCGTTGGCTCGAAGCTTTATAATTTCTATGAGGGACAACAAGGATTGATTTATCGCTAGATGACCTTAAACTTCTACCTGGAGTGTATACGTTAAGAGATTGTGACAGATACGATGGAGCCTGATTATTAAGGCATTTATAGCATACTCGTAAAATGCAAACCTTATACACTATTCTCTGTTCAACAGGTGGGTTAAGACAGGGGTGGCATGTTCACGTTTTTTAGACTTGACAACTAGTCTAGCAGCATTGTTTTGAACACTACTACTACTACTACTACTACTACTACTACTACTACTACTACTACTACTACTACTACTACTACTACTACTACTACTACTACTACTA